>BOLG01000828.1:0-41499 GCA_016861445.1 Oryzias woworae
CCTCACGTGACATGTTTCCCTCGAGGACATGTTGCCCTCAAGTGACATGTTGCCCTCAAGGACATGTTGCCCTCGAGTGACATATTGCCCTCAAGTGACATGTTGCCTTCGAGTGACATGTTACCTCAAGTGACATGTTACCCTTAAGTGACATGTTGCCCTCGAGTGACATCTTACCCTTACGTGACATGTTCCCTCGAGCGTGACATGTTGCACTCACGTGACATGTTGCCCTCACGTGACATGTTGCCCTCGAGTGACATGTTGCCCTCACATGACATGTGCCCTCCAGTGACATGTTGCCCTCGAGTGACATGTCGCCCTCACGTGACATGTTGCCCCGCGTGAGTGACATGTGCCCTCACGTGACATGTTGCCCTCACATGACATGTTACAGTCACGTGGACATGTTGCCCTCACGTGACATGTTTCACTCACGTGACATGTTGCCCTCGAGTGACATGTTGCCCTCGAGTGACATGTTGCCCTCATGTGACATGTTGCCCCTGAGTTACATATTTCCCTCATGTGACATGTTACCCTTGACTTACATGTTGCCCTCACGTGACATGTTGCCCTCGAGTGACATGTTGCCCTCACGTGACATGTTAACCTGACGTGACATGTTGCCCTCGAGTTACATGTTGCCCTCGAGTGACTGTTGCCCTCACGTGACATGTGTAACCTCACGTGACATTTGCCCTCGAGTGACATGTTGCCCTTGAGTTACATGTTGCCCTCGAGTGACATGTTGCCCCGAGTAACATCTTGCCCTCACGTGACATGTTTCCCTCGAGTGACATGTTGCCCTCGAGTGACATGTTGCCCTCACGTGACATGTTGCCCTTACGTGACATGTTTGCCCTCGAGTGACATGTTGCCCTCAAGTGACATGTTGCCCTCAAGTGACATGTTGCCCTCGAGGACATATTGCCCTCAAGTGACATGTTGCCTTCGAGTGACATGTTACCCTCCAAGTGACATTTACCCTTAAGTGACATGTTGCCCTCGAGTGACATCTTACCCTTACGTGAAATGTTTCCCCGGTGACATGTTGCACTCACGTGACATGTTGCCCTCACGTGACATGTTGCCCTCGAGTGACATGTTGCCCTCACATGACATGTTGCCACCTCCAGTGACATGTGCCCTCGAGTGACATGTCGCCCTCACGTGACATGTTGCCCACGAGTGACATGTGCCCTCACGTGACATGTTGCCCTCACTGACATGTTACCGTCACGTGACATGGTGCCCTCACGTGACATGTTTCATCACGTGACATGTTGCCCTCGAGTGAACATGTTGCCTCGAGTGACATGTTTGCCCTCATGTGACATGTTGCCCCTGAGTTACATATTTCCCTCATGTGACATGTTACCTTGACTTACATGTTGCCCTCACGTGACATGTTGCCCTCGAGTGACATGTTGCCCTCACGTGACTGTTAACCTGACGTGACATGTTGCCCTCGAGTTAATGTTGCCCTCGAGTGACATGTTGCCCTCACGTGACATGTTAACCTCACGTGACATGTTGCCCTCGAGTGACATGTTGCCCTTGAGTTACATGTTGCCCTCGAGTGACATGTTGCCCTCGAGTAACATCTTGCCCTCACGTGACATGTTTCCCTCGAGTGACATGTTGCCCTCGAGTGACATGTTGCCCTCACGGACAGTTGCCCTTACGTGACATGTTGCCCTCGAGTTACATGTTGCCCCGAGGGACATGTTGCCCTCACGTGACATGTTAACCTCACGTGACATGTTGCCCTCGAGTGACATGTTGCCCTGAGTTACAGTTGCCCTCAAGTGACATGTTGCCCTCGAGTAACATCTTGCCCTCACGTGACATGTTTCCTCGAGTGACATGTGCCCTCGAGTGACATGTTGCCCTCACGTGACATGTTGCCCTTACGTGACATGTTGCCCTCGAGTTACATGTTGCCTCGAGGGACATGTTGCCCTCACGTGACATGTTAACCTCACGTGAGATGTTGCCCTCGAGTGACATGTTGCCCTTGAGTTACATGTGCCCTCGAGTTGGACATGTGGCCCTCGAGTAACATCTTGCCCTCACGTGACATGTTTCCCCTCGAGTGACATGTTGCCCTCGAGTGACATGTTGCCCTCACGTGACATGTTGCCCTTACGTGACATGTTGCCCTGAGTTACATATTGCCCTCATGTGACATGTTGCACTCATGTGACATGTTGCCCTCGAGTTGACATGTTGTCCTCGTGTGACATGTTGCCCACGAGTGACATGTTGCCCTCACGTGACATGTTGCCCCTGAGTTACATATTTCCCTCATGTGACATGTTACCCTTGACTTACATGTTGTCCTCACGTGACATGTTGCCCTCGAGTGACATGTTGCCCTCACGTGACATGTTAACCTGACGTGACATGTTGCCCTCGAGTTACATGTTGCCCTCTAGTGACATGTTGCCCTCACGTGACATGTTAACCTCACGTGACATGTTGCCTTCGAGTGACATGTTGCCCTTGAGGTTACATGTTGCCCTCGTGTGACTGTTGCCCTTGAGTAACATCTTGCCCTCACGTGACATGTTTCCCTCGAGTGATATGTTGCCTCGAGTGACATGTTTGCCCTCAAGTGACATGTTTTGCCCTTACGTGACATGTGCCCTCGAGTTACATGTTTGCCCTCGAGTGACATGTTGCCCTCACGTGACATGTTAACCTCCACGTAACATGTTGCCCTCGAGTGACATGTTGCCCTTGAGTTACATGTTGCCCGAGTGACATGTTGCCCTCGAGTAACATCTTGCCCTCACGTACATGTTTCCCTCGAGTGACATGTTGCCCTCGAGTGATGTTGCCCTTACGTGACATGTTGCCCTCGAGTGACATGTTGCCCCTGAGTGACATATTGCCTCATGTGACATGTTACCCTCAAGTGACATGTTGCACTCACGTGACATGTGCCCTCGAGTGACATGTTGCCCTCGTGTGACATGTTGCCCACGAGTGACATGTTGCCCTCGAGTGACATGTTGCCCTTGAGTTACATGTTGCCCTCACGTGGACATGTTACCCTTAAGGACATGTTGCCCTCGAGTGACATCTTGCCCTCACGTGACATGTTGCCCTCGAGTGACATGTTGCCCTCGAGTAACATCTTGCCCTCACGTGACATGTTTCCTCGAGTGACATGTTGCCCTCACATGACATGTTACCTCACGTGAATGTTGCCCTCACGTGACATGTTTCACTCACGTGACATGTTTGCCCTGGAGTGACATGTTGCCCTCGAGTGACATGTTACCCTCAAGTGACATGTTGCCCTTACGTGACATGTTGCCCTCGATTTACATGTTGCCCTCGAGTGACATGTTGCCCTCACGTGACATGTTAACCTCAGTGACATGTTGCCCTCGACTGACATGTTGCCCTTGAGTTACATGTGCCTCGAGTGACATGTTGCCCTCAGTAACATCTTGCCCTCACGTGACATGTTTCCCTCGAGTGACATGTTGTCCTCGAGTGACATGTTGCCCTCACGTGACATGTTGCCTTACGTGACATGTTGCCCTCGAGTGACATGTGCCCCTGAGTTACATATTGCCCTCATGTGACATGTTACCCTCAAGTGACATGTTGCACTCACGTGACATGTTGCCCTCGATTGACATGTTGCCCTCGTGTGACATGTTGCCCACGAGTGACATGTTGCCCTCGAGTGACATGTTGCCCTTAAGTTACATGTTGCCCTCACGTGACATGTTACCTTAAGTGACATGTTGCCCTCGAGTGACATCTTGCCCTCACGTGACATGATGCCCTCGAGTGACATATGCCCTCGAGTGACATGTTGCCTTCGAGTGACATGTTACCCTCAAGTGACATGTTACCCTGAAGTGACATGTTGCCCTCGAGTGACATCTTGCCCTCACGTGACATGTTTCCCTCGAGTGACATGTTGCCCCTCAAGTGACATGTTGCCCTCAAGTGACATGTTGGCCCTCGAGGACTATTGCCCTCAAGTGACATGTTGCCTTCGAGTGACATGTTACCTCAAGTGACATGTTACCCTTAAGTGACATGTTGCCCTCACGTGACACATGTTGTGCCCCTCACGTTGACATTGGTTTGCCCTCACGTGAATGTTTCCCTCGAGTGACATGTGCACTCACGTGACATGTTGCCCTCACGTGACATGTGCCCTCGAGTGACATGTTGCCCTCACATGACATGTTGCCCTCCAGTGACAGTTGCCTCGAGTGACATGTCGCCCTCACGTGACATGTTGCCACGAGTGACATGTTGCCCTCACGTGACATGTTGCCCTCACATGACATGTTACCTTCACGTGACATGTTGCCCTCACGTGACATGTTTCACTCACGTGACATGTTGCCCTCGAGTGACATGTTGCCCCGAGAGTGACATGTTGCCCTCACGTGACATGTTAACCTCACGTGACATGTTGCCCTCGACGGACATGTTGCCCTTGAGTTACATGTTGCCCTCGATGACATGTTGCCTCGAGTAACATCTTGCCCTCACGTGACATGTTCCCTCGAGTGACATGTTGTCTCGAGTGACATGTTGCCCTCACGTGACATGTTGCCCTTACGTGACATGTTGCCCCGAGTGACATGTTGCCCTGAGTTACATATTGCCCTCATGTGACATGTTACCCTCAAGTGACATGTTGCCCTCAGTGACATGTTGCCCTCGAGTTACATGTTGCCCTCGAGTGACATGTTGCCCTCACGTGACATGTTAACCTCACGTGACATGTGCCCTCGAGTGACATGTTGCCCTGAGTTACATGTTGCCTCGAGTGACATGTTGCCCTCCAGTAACATCTTGCCCTCACGTGACATGTTTCCTCGAGTGACATGTTGCCCTCGAGTGACATGTTGCCCTCACGTGACATGTTGCCCTTACGTGACATCTTGCCCTCGAGTGACATGTTGCCCCTGAGTTACATATTGCCCTCAGTGACATGTTACCCTCAAGTGACATGTTGCACTCACGTGACATGTTGCCCTCGAGTGACATGTTGCCCTCGTGTGACATGTTGCCCACGAGTGACATGTTGCCCTTGAGTTACATGTTGCCCTCACGTGACATGTTACCCTTAAGTGACATGTTGCCCTCAAGTGACATCTTGCCCTCTAGTGACATGTTGCCCTCGAGTAACATCTTGCCCTCACGTGACATGTTTCCCTCGAGTGACATGTTGCCCTCGAGTGACATGTTGCCCTCACGTGACATGTTGCCCTTACGTGACATGTTGCCCTCGAGTTACATGTTGCCCTCGAGTGACATGTTGCCCTCACGTGACATGTTAACCTCACGTGACATATTGCCTTCGAGTGACATGTTGCCTTTCGAAAGACATGTTACCCTCAAGTGACATGTTACCCTTAAGTGACATGTTGCCTCGAGTGACATCTTGCCTCACGTGACATGTTCCCTCGAGTGACATGTTGCCCTCAGTGACATGTTGCCCTCAGTGACATGTTGCCCTCGAGTGACATATTGCCCTCGAGTGACATGTTGCCTTCGATGACATGTTAACCCTCAAGTGACATGTTACCCTTAAGTGACATGTTGCCCTCGAGTGACATCTTGCCCTCACGTGACATGTTTCCCTCGAGTGACATGTTGCACTACGTGACATGTTGCCCTCACGTGACATGTTGCCCTCGAGTGACATGTTGCCCTCGAGTGACATGTTGCCCTCACATGACATGTTGCCCTCAGTGACATGTTGCCCTCGAGTGACATGTCGCCCTCATGTGACATTTGCCCACGAGTGACATGTTGCCCTCACGTGACATGTTGCCCTCACATGACATGTTGCCCTCGAGTGACATGTTGCCCTCGAGTAACATCTTGCCCTCACGTGACATGTTTCCCTCGAGTGACATGTTGCCTTCGAAAGACATGTTACCCTCAAGTGACATGTTACCCTTAAGTGACATGTTGCCCTCGAGTGACATCTGCCCTCACGTGACATGTTCCCTCGAGTGACATGTTGCCCTCAAGTGACATGTTGCCTCAAGTGACATGTTGCCCTCGAGTGACATATTGCCCTCGAGTGACATGTTGCCTTCGAGTGACATGTTACCCTCAGTGACATGTTACCCTTAAGTGACATGTTGCCCTCGAGTGACATCTTGCCCTCACGTGACATGTTGCCCTCACGTGACATGTTTCACTCACGTGACATGTTGCCCTCACGTGACATGTTTCACTCACGCCCTCGTGACATGTTGCCCTCGAGTGACATTTGCCTCGAGTAACATGTTGCCCTCAAGTGACATGTTCCCTCGAGTGACATGTGCCCCTCAGTGACATGTTGCCCTCACGTGACATGTTGCCCTCGAGTTACATGTTGCCCTCGAGGGACATGTTGCCCTCACGTGACATGTTAACCTCACGTGACATGTTGCCCTCGAGTGACATGTTGCCCTTGAGTTACATGTTGCCCTCGAGTGACATGTTGCCCTCGAGTAACATCTTGCCCTCACGTGACATGTTTCCCTCGAGTGACATGTTGCCCTCGAGTGACATGTTGCCCTCACGTGACATGTTGCCCTTACGTGACATGTTGCCCTCGAGTGACATGTTGCCCCTGAGTTACATATTGCCCTCATGTGACATGTTGCCCTCATGTGACATGTTGCCCTCGAGTGACATGTTGTCCTCGTGTGACATGTTGCCCACGAGTGACATGTTGCCCTCACGTGACATGTTGCCCCTGAGTTACATATTCCCTCATGTGACATGTTACCCTTGACTTACATGTTGCCCTCACGTGACATGTTGCCCTCGAGTGACATGTTGCCCTCACGTGACATGTTAACCTGACGTGACATGTTGCCCTCGAGTTACATGTTGCCCTCTAGTGACATGTTGCCCTCACGTGACATGTTAACCTCACGTGACATGTTGCCCTCGAGTGACATGTTGCCCTTGAGTTACATGTTGCCCTCGAGTGACATGTTGCCCTTGAGTAACATCTTGCCCTCACGTGACATGTTTCCCTCGAGTGATATGTTGCCCTCGAGTGACATGTTGCCCTTACGTGACATGTTGCCCTCGAGTTACATGTTGCCCTCGAGTGACATGTTGCCCTCACGTGACATGTTAACCTCACGTAACATGTTGCCCTCGAGTGACATGTTGCCCTTGAGTTACATGTTGCCCTCGAGTGACATGTTGCCCTCGAGTAACATATTTGCCCTCACGTGACATGTTTCCCTCGAGTGACATGTTGCCCTCGAGTGACATGTTGCCCTTACGTGACATGTTGCCCTCGAGTGACATGTGCCCCTGAGTGACATATTGCCCTCATGTGACATGTTACCCCCAAGTGACATGTTGCACTCACGTGACATGTTGCCTCGAGTGACATGTTGCCCTCGTGTGACATGTTGCCCACGAGTGACATGTTGCCCTCGAGTGACATGTTGCCCTTGAGTTACATGTTGCCCTCACGTGACATGTTACCCTTAAGTGACATGTTGCCTTCGAGTGACATGTTACCCTCAAGTGACATGTTGCCCTTAAGTGACATGTTGCCCTCACGTGACATGTTGCCCTCACGTGACATGTTTCCCTCGAGTGACATGTTGCACTCACGTGACATGTGGCCCTCACGTGACATGTTGCCCTCGAGTGACATGTTGCCTCACATGACATGTTGCCTCCCAGTGACATGTTGCCCTCGAGTGACATGTCCCCTCACGTGACATGTTGCCCTCGAGTGACATGTTGCCCTTGAGTTACATGTGCCCTCGAGTGACATGTTGCCCTCGAGTGACATTTGCCCTCACGTGACATGTTTCCCTCGAGTGACATGTTGCCCTCGAGTGACATGTTGCCTTACGTCACATGTTGCCCTCGAGTGACATGTTGCCCCTGAGTTACATATTGCCCTCATGTGACATGTTACCCTCGAGTGACATGTTGCACTCACGTGACATGTTTGCCCTCGAGTGACATGTTGCCCTCGTGTGACATTGCCCACGAGTGACATGTTGCCCTCGAGTGACATGTTGCCCTGCGTTACATGTTGCCTCACGTGACATGTTACCCTAAGTGATATGTTGCCCTCGAGTGACATGTTGCCCTCACGTGACATGTTGCCCTCGAGTGACATGTTGCCCTCGAGTGACATATTGCCCTCAAGTGACATGTTGCCCTCGAGTGACATGTTACCCTAAGTGACATGTTCCCTACGTGACATGTTGCCCTCGAGTGACATCTTGCCCTTAGTGACATGTTGCCTCGAGTGACATGTTGCACTCACGTGACATGTTGCCCTCGAGTGACATGTTGCCCTTGAGTTACATGTTGCCCTCGAGTGATGTTGCCCTCGAGTAACATCTTGCCCTCACGTGACATGTTTCCCTCGAGTGACATGTGCCCTCGAGTGACATGTTGCCCTCACGTGACATGTTGCCCTTACGTGACATGTTGCCCCTGAGTACATATGCCCTCATGTGACATGTTGCACTCATGTGACATGTTGCCCTCGAGTGACATGTTGTCCTCGTGTGACATGTTGCCCACGAGTGACATGTTGCCCTCACGTGACATGTTGCCCCTGAGTTACATATTTCCCTCATGTGACATGTTACCCTTGACTTACATGTTGTCCTCACGTGACATGTTGCCCTCGAGTGACATGTTGCCCTCACGTGACATGTTAACCTGACGTGACATGTTGCCCTCGAGTTACATGTTGCCCTCTAGTGACATGTTGCCCTCACGTGACATGTTAACCTCACGTGACATGTTGCCTTCGAGTGACATGTTGCCCTTGAGTTACATGTTGCCCTCGAGTGACATGTTGCCCTTGAGTAACATCTTGCCCTCACGTGACATGTTTCCCTCGAGTGATATGTTGCCCTCGAGTGACATGTTGCCCTCAAGTGACATGTTGCCCTTACGTGACATGTTGCCCTCGAGTTACATGTTGCCCTCGAGTGACATGTTGCCCTCACGTGACATGTTAACCTCACGTAACATGTTGCCCTCGAGTGACATGTTGCCCTTGAGTTACATGTTGCCCTCGAGTGACATGTTGCCCTCGAGTAACATCTTGCCCTCACGTGACATGTTTCCCTCGAGTGACATGTTGCCCTCGAGTGACATGTTGCCCTTACGTGACATGTTGCCCTCGAGTGACATGTTGCCCTGAGTGACATATTGCCCTCATGTGACATGTTACCTCAAGTGACATGTTGCACTCACGTGACATGTTGCCCTCGAGTGACATGTTGCCCTCGTGTGACATGTTGCCCACGAGTGACATGTTGCCCTCGAGTGACTGTTGCCCTTGAGTTACATGTTGCCCTCACGTGACATGTTACCCTTAAGTGACATGTTGCCCTCGAGTGACATCTTGCCTCACGTGACATGTTGCCCTCGAGTGACATGTTGCCCTCGAGTAACATCTTGCCCTCACGTGACATGTTTCCCTCGAGTGACATGTTGCCCTCACATGACATGTTACCTTCACGTGACATGTTGCCCTCACGTGACATGTTTCACTCACGTGACATGTTGCCCTGGAGTGACATGTTGCCCTCGAGTGACATGTTGCCCTCAAGTGACATGTTGCCCTTACGTGACATGTTGCCCTCGATTTACATGTTGCCCTCGAGTGACATGTTGCCCTCACGTGACATGTTAACCTCACGTGACATGTTGCCCTCGACTGACATGTTGCCCTGAGTTACATGTTGCCCTCGAGTGACATGTTGCCCTCGAGTAACATCTTGCCCTCACGTGACATGTTTCCCTCGAGTGACATGTTGTCTCGAGTGACATGTTGCCCTCACGTGACATGTTGCCCTTACGTGACATGTTGCCCTCGAGTGACATGTTGCCCCTGAGTTACATATTGCCCTCATGTGACATGTTACCCTCAAGTGACATGTTGCACTCACGTGACATGTTGCCCTCGATTGACATGTTGCCCTCGTGTGACATGTTGCCCACGAGTGACATGTTGCCCTCGAGTGACATGTTGCCCTTAAGTTACATGTTGCCCTCACGTGACATGTTACCCTTAAGTGACATGTTGCCCTCGAGTGACATCTTGCCCTCACGTGACATGATGCCCTCGAGTGACATATTGCCCTCGAGTGACATGTTGCCTTCGAGTGACATGTTACCCTCAAGTGACATGTTACCCTTAAGTGACATGTTGCCCTCGAGTGACATCTTGCCCTCACGTGACATGTTTCCCTCGAGTGACATGTTGCCCTCAAGTGACATGTTGCCCTCAAGTGACATGTTGCCCTCGAGTGACATATTGCCCTCAAGTGACATGTTGCCTTCGAGTGACATGTTACCCTCAAGTGACATGTTACCCTTAAGTGACATGTTGCCCTCACGTGACATGTTGCCCTCACGTGACATGTTTCCCTCGAGTGACATGTTGCACTCACGTGACATGTTGCCCTCACGTGACATGTTGCCCTCGAGTGACATGTTGCCCTCACATGACATGTTGCCCTCCAGTGACATGTTGCCCTCGAGTGACATGTCGCCCTCACGTGACATGTTGCCCACGAGTGACATGTTGCCCTCACGTGACATGTTGCCCTCACATGACATGTTACCTTCACGTGACATGTTGCCCTCACGTGACATGTTTCACTCACGTGACATGTTGCCCTCGAGTGACATGTTGCCCTCGAGTGACATGTTGCCCTCACGTGACATGTTAACCTCACGTGACATGGTGCCCTCGACTGACATGTTGCCCTTGAGTTACATGTTGCCCTCGAGTGACATGTTGTGCCTCGAGTAACATCTTGCCCTCACGTGACATGTTCCCTCGAGTGACATGTTGTCCTCGAGTGACATGTTGCCCTCACGTGACATGTTGCCCTTACGTGACATGTTGCCCTCGAGTGACATGTTGCCCCTGAGTTACATATTGCCCTCATGTGACATGTTACCCTCAAGTGACATGTTGCCCTCACGTGACATGTTGCCCTCGAGTTACATGTTGCCCTCGAGTGACATGTTGCCCTCACGTGACATGTTAACCTCACGTGACATGTTGCCCTCGAGTGACATGTTGCCCTTGAGTTACATGTTGCCCTCGAGTGACATGTTGCCCTCCAGTAGTAACATCTTGCCCTCACGTGACATGTTCCCTCGAGTGACATGTTGCCCTCGAGTGACATGTTGCCCTCACGTGACATGTTGCCCTTACGTGACATCTTGCCCTCGAGTGACATGTTGCCCCTGAGTTACATATTGCCCTCATGTGACATGTTACCCTCAAGTGACATGTTGCACTCACGTGACATGTTGCCCTCGAGTGACATGTTGCCCTAGTGGACATGTTGCCCACGAGTGACATGTTGCCCTTGAGTTACATGTTGCCCTCACGTGACATGTTACCCTAAGTGACATGTTGCCCTCAAGTGACATCTTGCCCTCTAGTGACATGTTGCCCTCGAGTAACATCTTGCCCTCACGTGACATGTTTCCCTCGAGTGACATGTTGCCCTCGAGTGACATGTTGCCCTCACGTGACATGTTGCCCTTACGTGACATGTTGCCCTCGAGTTACATGTTGCCCTCGAGTGACATGTTGCCCTCACGTGACATGTTAACCTCACGTGACATATTGCCTTCGAGTGACATGTTGCCTTCGAAAGACATGTTACCCTCAAGTGACATGTTACCCTTAAGTGACATGTTGCCCTCGAGTGACATCTTCCCTCACGTGACATGTTTCCCTCGAGTGACATGTTGCCCTCAAGTGACATGTTGCCCTCAAGTGACATGTTGCCCTCGAGTGACATATTGCCCTCGAGTGACATGTTGCCTTCGAGTGACATGTTACCCTCAAGTGACATGTTACCCTTAAGTGACATGTTGCCCTCGAGTGACATCTTGCCCTCACGTGACATGTTTCCCTCGAGTGACATGTTGCACTTACGTGACATGTTGCCCTCACGTGACATGTTGCCCTCGAGTGACATGTTGCCCTCGAGTGACATGTTGCCCTCACATGACATGTTGCCCTCCAGTGACATGTTGCCCTCGAGTGACATGTCGCCCTCATGTGACATGTTGCCCACGAGTGACATGTTGCCCTCACGTGACATGTTGCCCTCACATGACATGTGCCCTCGAGTGACATGTTGCCCTCGAGTAACATCTTGCCCTCACGTGACATGTTCCCTCGAGTGACATGTTGCCTTCGAAAGACATGTTACCCTCAAGTGACATGTTACCCTTAAGTGACATGTTGCCCTCGAGTGACATCTTGCCCTCACGTGACATGTTTCCCTCGAGTGACATGTTGCCCTCAAGTGACATGTTGCCCTCAAGTGACATGTGCCCTCGAGTGACATATTGCCCTCGAGTGACATGTTGCCTTCGAGTGACATGTTACCCTCAAGTGACATGTTACCCTTAAGTGACATGTTGCCTCGAGTGACATCTTGCCCTCACGTGACATGTTGCCCTCACGTGACATGTTTCACTCACGTGACATGTTGCCCTCACGTGACATGTTTCACTCACGTGACATGTGCCCTCGAGTGACATGTTGCCCTCGAGTAACATCTTGCCCTCACGTGACATGTTTCCCTCGAGTGACATGTTGCCCTCGAGTGACATGTTGCCCTCACGTGACATGTTGCCCTTACGTGACATGTTGCCCTCGAGTTACATGTTGCCCTCGAGGGACATGTTGCCCTCACGTGACATGTTAACCTCACGTGACATGTTGCCCTCGAGTGATGTTGCCCTTGAGTACATGTTGCCCTCGAGTGACATGTTGCCCTCGAGTAACATCTTTGCCCTCACGTGACATGTTTCCTCGAGTGACATGTTGCCCTCGAGTGACATGTTGCCCTCACGTGACATGTTGCCCTTACGTGACATGTTGCCCTCGAGTGACATGTTGCCCGAGTTACATATTGCCCTCATGTGACATGTTGCCCTCATGTGACATGTTGCCCTCGAGTGACATGTTGTCCTCGTGTGACATGTTGCCCACGAGTGACATGTTGCCCTCACGTGACATGTTGCCCCTGAGTTACATATTTCCCTCATGTGACATGTTACCTTGACTTACATGTTGCCCTCAGTGACATGTTGCCCTCGAGTGACATGTTAACCTGACGTGACATGTTGCCCTCGAGTACATGTTGCCCTCTAGTGACATGTTGCCCTCACGTGACATGTTAACCTCACGTGACATGTTGCCCTCGAGTGACATGTTGCCCTTGAGTTACATGTTGCCCTCGAGTGACATGTTGCCCTTGAGTAACATCTTGCCCTCACGTGACATGTTTCCTCGAGTGATATGTTGCCCTCGAGTGACATGTTGCCCTTACGTTGACATGTTGCCCTCGAGTTACATGTTGCCCTCGAGTGACATGTTGCCCTCACGTGACATGTTAACCTCACGTAACATGTTGCCCTCGAGTGACATGTTGCCCTTGAGTTACATGTTGCCCTCGAGTGACATGTTGCCCTCGAGTAACATCTTGCCCTCACGTGACATGTTTCCCTCGAGGACATGTTGCCCTCGAGTGACATGTTGCCCTACGTGACATGTTGCCCTCGAGTGACATGTGCCCCTGAGTGACATATTGCCCTCATGTGACATGTTACCCCCAAGTGACATGTTGCACTCACGTGACATGTTGCCCTCGAGTGACATGTTGCCCTCGTGTGACATGTTGCCCACGAGTGACATGTTGCCTCGAGTGACATGTTGCCCTTGAGTTACATGTTGCCCTCACGTGACATGTTACCCTTAAGTGACATGTTGCCCTCGAGTGACATCTTGCCCTCACGTGACATGTTGCCCTCGAGTGACATGTTGCCCTCGAGTAACATCTTGCCTCACGTGACATGTTTCCCTCGAGTGAATGTTGCCCTCACATGACATGTACCTTCTCGTGACATGTTGCCCTCACGTGACATGTTCACTCACGTGACATGTTGCCCTGGAGTGACATGTTGCCCTCGAGTGACATGTTGCCCTCACGTGACATGTTGCCCTTACGTGACATGTTGCCCTCGATTTACATGTTGCCCTCGAGTGACATGTTGCCCTCACGTGACATGTTAACCTCACGTGACATGTTGCCCTCGACTGACATGTTGCCCTGAGTTACATGTTGCCCTCGAGTACATGTTGCCCTCGAGATAACATCTTGCCCTCACGTGACATGTTTCCCCGAGTGACATGTTGTCCTCGAGTGACATGTTGCCCTCACGTGACATGTTGCCCTTACGTGACATGTTGCCCTCGAGTGACATGTTGACCCTGAGTTACATATTGCCCTCATGTGACATGTTACCCTCAAGTGACATGTTGCACTCACGTGACATGTTGCCCTCGATTGACATGTTGCCCTCGTGTGACATGTTGCCCACGAGTGACATGTTGCCCTCGAGTGACATGTTGCCCTTAAGTTACATGTTGCCCTCACGTGACATGTTACCCTTAATGACATGTTGCCCTCGAGTGACATCTTGCCCTCACGTGACATTATGCCCTCGAGTGACATATTGCCCTCGAGTGACATGTTGCCTTCGAGTGACATGTTACCCTCAAGTGACATGTTACCCTTAAGTGACATGTTGCCCTCGAGTGACATCTTGCCCTCACGTGACATGTTTCCCTCGAGTGACATGTTGCCCTCAAGTGACATGTGCCCTCAAGTGACATGTTGCCCTCGAGTGACATATTGCCCTCAAGTGACATGTTGCCTTCGAGTGACATGTTACCCTCAAGTGACATGTTAACCTTAAGTGACATGTTGCCCTCGAGTGACATGTTGCCCTCACGTGACAGGTTTCCCTCGAGTGACATGTTGCACTCACGTGACATGTTGCCCTCACGTGACATGTTGCCCTCGAGTGACATGTTGCCTCACATGACATGTTGCCCTCCAGTGACATGTTGCCTCGAGTGACATGTCGCCCTCACGTGACATGTTGCCCACGAGTGACATGTTGCCCTCACGTGACATGTTGCCCTCACATGACATGTTACCTTCACGTGACATGTTGCCCTCACGTGACATGTTCACTCACGTGACATGTTGCCCTCGAGTGACATGTTGCCCTCGAGTGACATGTTGCCCTCAGTGACATGTTGCCCTGAGTTACATATTTCCCTCATGTGACATGTTACCCTTGAGTACATGTTGCCCTCACGTGACATGTGCCCTCGAGTGACATGTTGCCCTCGAGTTACATGTTGCCCTCGAGTGACATGTTGCCCTCACGTGACATGTTAACCTCACGTGACATGTTGCCCTCGAGTGACATGTTGCCCTTGAGTTACATTGCCCTTGAGTGACATGTTGCCCTCGAGTAACATCTTGCCCTCACGTGACATGTTTCCCTCGAGTGACATGTTGCCCTCGAGTGACATGTTGCCTCACGTGACATGTTGCCCTCGAGTTACATGTTGCCCTCGAGTGACATGTTGCCCTCACGTGACATGTTAACCTCACGTGACATGTTGCCCTCGAGTGACATGTGACATGTTGCCCTGAGTTACATGTTGCCCTCGAGTGACATGTTGCCCTCCACAGTAACATCTTGCCCTCACGTGACATGTTTCCCTCGAGTGACATGTGCCCTCGAGTGACATGTTGCCCTCACGTGACATGTTGCCCTTACGTGACATCTTGCCCTCGAGTGACATGTTGCCCCTGAGTACATATTGCCCTCATGTGACATGTTACCCTCAAGTGACATGTTGCACTCACGTGACATGTGCCCTCGTAGTGACATGTTGCCCTCGTGTGACATGTTGCCACGAGTGACATGTTGCCCTTGAGTACATGTTGCCCTCACGTGACATGTTGCCCCGGAGTGACATGTTGCCCTCGAGTGACATTTGCCCTCACGTGACATGTTTCCCTCGAGTGACATGTTGCCTCGAGTGACATGTTGCCCTTCGTGACATGTTGCCCTTAGTGACATGTTGCCCTCGAGTTACATGTTGCCCTCGAGTGACATGTTGCCCTCACGTGACATGTTAACCTCACGTGACATGTTGCCTTCGGTGACATGTTGCCTTCGAAAGTGACAGTTACCCTCAAGTGACATGTTACCCTTAAGTGACATGTTGCCCTCGAGTGACATCTTGCCCTCACGTGACATGTTCCCTCGAGTGACATGTTGCCCTCAAGTGACATTTGCCCTCAAGTGACATGTTGCCCCCTCGAGTGACATATTGCCCTCGAGTGACATGTTGCCTTCGAGTGACATGTTTACCCCTAAGTGACAGTTACCCTAGTGACATGTTGCCCTCGAGTGACATCTTGCCCTCACGTGACATGTTTCCCTCGAGTGACATGTCCACTTACGTGACATGTTGCCCTCACGTGACATGTTGCCCTCGAGTGACATGTTGCCCTCGAGTGACATGTGCCCCTCACATGACATGTTGCCCTCCAGTGACATGTTGCCCTCGAGTGACATGTCGCCCTCATGATGACATGTGCCCACGAGTGACATGTTGCCCTCACGTGACATGTGCCCTCACATGACATGTTGCCCTCGAGTGACATGTTGCCCTCGAGTAACATGTTGCCCTCACGTGACATGTTTCCCTCGAGTGACATGTTGCCTTCGAAAGACATGTTACCCTCAAGTGACATGTTACCCTTAAGTGACATGTTGCCCTCGAGTGACATCTTGCCCTCACGTGACATGTTTCCTCGAGTGACATGTTGCCCTCAAGTGACATGTTGCCCTCAAGTGACATGTTTGCCCTCGAGTGACATATTGCCCTCGAGTGACATGTTGCCTTCGAGTGACATGTTACCCTCACGTGACATGTACCCTTAAGTGACATGTTGCCCTCGAGTACATCTTGCCCTCACGTGACATGTTGCCCTCACGTGACATGTTTCACTCACGTGACATGTTGCCCTCAAGTGACATGTTTCATAAGTGACATGTTGCCCTGGAGTGACATGTTGCCCTCGAGTGACATGTTGCCCTCACGTGACATGTTGCCCTTGAGTGACAGTTGGCACTTGATGACATGTTACCCCCGAGTGAAATGTTGCCCTCGAGTAACATGTTGCCCTCGAGTGACATGTTGCCCTCTTGTGACATGTGCCCTCGAGTGACATGTTGCCCACGAGTGACATGTTGCCCTCACGTGACATGTTGCCTCCCGAGTGACATGTTGCCCTTACGTGACATGTTGCCCTTACGTGACATGTTGCCCTCGAGTGACATGTTGCCCCGAGTGACATGTTGCCACGAGTGACATGTGCCTCAATTCACATGTTGCCTTCATGACATGTTGCCTAGAATGACATGTTGCCCTCGAGTGAATGTTGCCCTCACATGACATGTTGCCCTCACGTGACATGTTGCATAGAGTGACATGTTGCCCACGAGTGACATGTTGCCTCAGTGACATGTGCTCCAGAGTGACATGTGCCCTACGTGACATGTTGCCTTACGTGACATGTTGCCCTCGAGTGACATGTTGCCCTCGAGTGACATGTTGCCACGAGTGACATGTTGCCCTCATTCACATTTGCCCTCATGTGACATGTTGCCCTCGAGTGACATCTTGCCCTCACGTGACATGTTTCCCTCGAGTGACATGTTGCATTACGTGACATGTTGCCCTCACGTGACATGTTGCCCTCGGTGACATGTTGCCCTCGAGTGACATGTTGCCCTCACATGACATGTTGCCCTCCAGGACATGTTGCCCTCGAGTGACATGTCGCCCTTCATGTGACATGTTGCCCACGAGTGACATGTTGCCCTCACGTGACATGTTGCCCTCACATGACATGTTTACCTTCACGTGACATGTTGCCCTCACGTGACATGTTTCACTCACGTGACATGTTGCCCCTGGAGTGAATGTTGCCCTCGAGTGACATGTTGCCCTCACGTGACATGTTGCCCTTGAGGTACATGTTGCACTTGAGTTACATGTTACCCCCCCGAGTGAAATGTTGCCCTCGAGTAACATGTTGCCCTCGAGTGACATGTTGCCCTCATGTGACATGTTGCCCTCGAGTGACATGTTGCTCCCGAGTGACATGTTGCCCTCACGTGACATGTTGCTCCCGAGAGTGAATGTTGCCCACGTGACATGTTGCCCTAAGTGACATGTTTGCCCTCGAGTGACATGTTGCCACGAGTGACATGTTGCCCTCAATTCACATCTTGCCTTCATGTGACATGTGCCCTAGAAGGACATATTGCCCTCGAGTGACATGTTGCCTTCGAGTGACATGTTACCCTCAGTGACATGTTACCCTTAAGTGACATGTTGCCTCGAGTGACATCTTGCCCTCACGTGACATGTTTTCCCTCGAGTGACATGTTGCCCTCAAGTGACATGTTGCCCTCAAGTGACATGTTGCCCTCGAGTGACATATTGCCCTCAAGTGACATGTTGCCTTCGAGTGACATGTTACCTCAAGTGACATGTTACCCTTAAGTGACATGTTGCCCTCGAGTGACATGTTGCCCTCAACGTGACATGTTTCCCTCGAGTGACATGTTGCACTCTACGTGACATGTTGCCCTCACGTGACATGTTTGCCCTCGAGTGACATGTTGCCCTCACATGACATGTTGCCCTCCAGTGACATGTTGCCCCTCGAGTGACATGTCGCCCTCACGTGACATGTTGCCCACGAGTGACATGTTGCCCTCACGTGACATGTTGCCCTCACATGACATGTTACCTTCACGTGACATGTTGCCCTCACGTGACATGTTTCACTCACGTGACATGTTGCCCTCGAGTGACATGTTGCCCTCGAGTGACATGTTGCCCTCACGTGACATGTTGCCCCTGAGTTACATATTTCCCTCATGTGACATGTTACCCTTGACTTACATGTTGCCCTCACGTGACATGTTGCCCTCGAGTGACATGTTGCCCTCGAGTTACATGTTGCCCTCGAGTGACATGTTGCCCTCACGTGACATGTTAACCTCACGTGACATGTTGC
Source organism: Oryzias woworae (assembly GCA_016861445.1). NCBI lineage: Eukaryota > Metazoa > Chordata > Actinopteri > Beloniformes > Adrianichthyidae > Oryzias > Oryzias woworae. The sequence continues at coordinate 18,999 of BOLG01000828.1, forward strand.
CCTCGAGTGACATTTTGCCCTTGAGTTACATGTTGCCCTTGAGTGACATGTTGCCCTCGAGTAAACATCTTGCCCTCACGTGACATGTTTTCCCTCGAGTGACATGTTGCCCTCGAGTGACATGTTGCCCCTCACGTGACATGTTGCCCTCGAGTTACATGTTGCCCTCGAGTGACATGTTGCCCTCACGTGACATGTTAACCTCACGTGACATGTTGCCCTCGAGTGACATGTTGCCCTTGAGTTACATGTTGCCCTCGAGTGACATGTTGCCCTCCAGTAACATCTTGCCCTCACGTGACATGTTTCCCCTCGAGTGACATGTTGCCCTCGAGTGACATGTTGCCCTCACGTGACATGTTGCCCTTACGTGACATCTTGCCCTCGAGTGACATGTTGCCCCTGAGTTACATATTGCCCTCATGTGACATGTTACCCTCAAGTGACATGTTGCACTCACGTGACATGTTGCCTCGAGTGACATGTTGCCCTCGTGTGACATGTTGCCCACGAGTGACATGTTGCCCTTGAGTTACATGTTGCCCTCACGTGACATGTTGCCCTCGAGTGACATGTTGCCCTCGAGTAACATCTTGCCCTCACGTGACATGTTTCCCTCGAGTGACATGTTGCCCTCGAGTGACATGTTGCCCTCACGTGACATGTTTGCCCTTACGTGACATGTTGCCCTCGAGTTACATGTTGCCCTCGAGTGACATGTTGCCCTCACGTGACATGTTAACCTCACGTGACATATTGCCTCGAGTGACATGTTTGCCTTCGAAAGACATGTTACCCTCAAGTGACATGTTACCCTTAAGTGACATGTTGCCCTCGAGTGACATCTGCCCTCACGTGACATGTTTCCCTCGAGTGACATGTTGCCCTCAAGTGACATGTTGCCCTCAAGTGACATGTTGCCCTCGAGTGACATATTGCCCTCGAGTGACATGTTGCCTTCGAGTGACATGTTACCCTCAAGTGACATGTTACCCTTAAGTGACATGTTGCCCTCGAGTGACATCTTGCCCTCACGTGACATGTTTCCCTCGAGTGACATGTTGCACTTACGTGACATGTTGCCCTCACGTGACATGTTGCCCTCGAGTGACATGTTGCCCTCGAGTGACATGTTGCCCTCACATGACATGTTGCCCTCCAGTGACATGTTGCCCTCGAGTGACATGTCGCCCTCATGTGACATGTTGCCCACGAGTGACATGTTGCCCTCACGTGACATGTTGCCCTCACATGACATGTTGCCCTCGAGTGACATGTTGCCCTCGAGTAACATCTTGCCCTCACGTGACATGTTCCCTCGAGTGACATGTTGCCTTCGAAAGACATGTTACCCTCAAGTGACATGTTACCCTTAAGTGACATGTTGCCCTCGAGTGACATCTTGCCCTCACGTGACATGTTTCCCTCGAGTGACATGTTGCCTCAAGTGACATGTTGCCCTCAAGTGACATGTTGCCCCGAGTGACATATTGCCCTCGAGTGACATGTTGCCTTCGAGTGACATGTTACCCTCAAGTGACATGTTACCCTTAAGTGAACATGTTGCCCTCGAGTGACATCTTGCCCTCACGTGACATGTTGCCCTCACGTGACATGTTTCACTCACGTGACATGTTGCCCTCACGTGACATGTTTCACTCACGTGACATGTTGCCCTGGAGTGACATGTTGCCCTCGAGTGACATGTTGCCCTCACGTGACATGTTGCCCTTGAGTTACATGTTGCACTTGAATTACATGTTACCCCCGAGTGAAATGTTGCCCTCGAGTAACATGTTGCCCTCGAGTGACATGTTGCCCTCTTGTGACATGTTGCCCTCGAGTGACATGTTGCCCACGAGTGACATGTTGCCCTCACGTGACATGTTGCTCCCGAGTGACATGTTGCCCTTACGTGACATGTTGCCCTTACGTGACATGTTGCCCTCGATGTGACATGTTGCCCTCGAGTGACATGTTGCCCACGAGTGACAGTTGCCTCAATTCACATGTTGCCTTCATGTGACATGTTGCCCTAGAATGACATGTTGCCCTCGAGTGACCATGTTGCCCTCACATGACATGTTGCCCTCACGTGACATGTTGCCCTAGAGTGACATGTTGCCCACGAGTGACATGTTGCCCTCACGTGACATGTTGCTCCCGAGTGACATGTTGCCCTTACGTGACATGTTGCCCTTACGTGACATGTTGCCCTCGAGTGACATGTTGCCCTCGAGTGACATGTTGCCCACGAGTGACATGTTGCCCTCAATTCACATGTTGCCTTCATGTGACATGTTGCCCTCGAGTGACATCTTGCCCTCACGTGACATGTTTCCCTCGAGTGACATGTTGCACTTACGTGACATGTTGCCCTCACGTGACATGTTGCCCTCGAGTGACATGTTGCCCTCGAGTGACATGTTGCCCTCACATGACATGTTGCCCTCCAGTGACATGTTGCCCTCGAGTGACATGTCGCCCTCATGTGACATGTTGCCCACGAGTGACATGTTGCCCTCACGTGACATGTTGCCCTCACATGACATGTTACCTTCACGTGACATGTTGCCCTCACGTGACATGTTTCACTCACGTGACATGTTGCCCTGGAGTGACATGTTGCCCTCGAGTGACATGTTGCCCTCACGTGACATGTTGCCCTTGAGTTACATGTTGCACTTGAGTTACATGTTACCCCCGAGTGAAATGTTGCCCTCGAGTAACATGTTGCCCTCGAGTGACATGTTGCCCTCATGTGACATGTTGCCCTCGAGTGACATGTTGCTCCCGAGTGACATGTTGCCCTCACGTGACATGTTGCTCCCGAGTGACATGTTGCCCTTACGTGACATGTTGCCCTCAAGTGACATGTTGCCCTCGAGTGACATGTTTGCCCACGAGTGACATGTTGCCCTCAATTCACATGTTGCCTTCATGTGACATGTTGCCCTAGAATGACATGTTGCCCTCGAGTGACATGTTGCCCTCACATGACATGTTTGCCCTCACGTGACATGTTGCCCCTCCTGTGACATGTTGCCTTCATGTGACATGTTGCCCTAGAGTGACATGTTGCCCTCGAGTGACATGTTGCCCATGCGTGACATGTTGCCCTCGAGTAACATGTTGCCCTCGAGTGACATGTTGCCCTCACGTGACATGTTGCCCTCGAGTGACATGTTGCCCTCGAGTGACATGTTGCCCACGAGTGACATGTTGCCCTCACATGACATGTTGCCCACGAGTGACATGTTGCCCTCAATTCACATGTTGCCTTCATGTGACATGTTGCCCTAGAGTGACATGTTGCCCTCGAGTGACATGTCGCCCTCACATGACATGTTGCCCTCACGTGACATGTTGCCCTCCTGTGACATGTTGCCTTCATGTGACATGTTGCCCTAGAGTGACATGTTGCCCTCGAGTGACATGTTGCCCATGCGTGACATGTTGACCTCGAGTAACATGTTGCCCTCGAGTGACATGTTGCCCTCGAGTGACATGTTGCCCACGAGTGACATGTTGCCCTCACATGACATGTTGCCCACGAGTGACATGTTGCCCTCACGTGACATGTTGCCTCGAGTGACATTTGCCCTCGAGTGACATGTTGCCCACGAGTGACATGTTGCCCTCACATGACATGTTGCCCACGAGTGACATGTTGCCCTCAATTCACATGTTGCCTTCATGTGACATGTTGCCCTAGAGTGACATGTTGCCCTCGAGTGACATGTTGCCCTCCACATGACATGTTGCCCTCACGTGACATGTTGCCCTCCTGTGACATGTTGCCTTCATGTGACATGTTGCTCCTAGAGTGACATGTTGCCCTCGAGTGACATGTTTGCCCATGCGTGACATGTTGCCCTCGAGTAACATGTTGCCCTCGAGTGACATGTTGCCCTTACGTGACATGTTGCCCTCGAGTGACATGTTTGCCCTCGAGTGACATGTTTGCCCACGAGTGACATGTTGCCCTCACATGACATGTTGCCCACGAGTGACATGTTGCCCTCAATTCACATGTTGCCTTCATGTGACATGTTGCCCTAGAGTGACATGTTGCCCTCGAGTGACATGTTGCCCTCACATGACATGTTGCCCTCACGTGACATGTTGCCCTCACGTGACATGTTGCCTTCATGTGACATGTTGCCCTCACGTGACATGTTTCACTCACGTGACATGTTGCCCTCGAGTGACATGTTGCCCTGGAGTGACATGTTGCCCTCGAGTGACATGTTACCCTTGAGTTACATGTTGCACTTGAGTTACATGCTACCCCCGAGTGAAATGTTGCCCTCGAGTAACATGTTGCCCTCGAGTGACATGTTGCCCTCACGTGACATGTTGCCCTCGAGTGACATGTTGCCCTGGAGTGACATGTTGCCCTCGAGTGACATGTTACCCTTGAGTTACATGTTGCACTTGAGTTACATGCTACCCCCGAGTGAAATGTTGCCCTCGAGTAACATGTTGCCCTCGAGTGACATGTTGCCCTCACGTGACATGTTGCCCTCACGTGACATGTTGCTCCCGAGTGACATGTTGCCCTCACGTGACATGTTGCCCTCACGTGACATGTTGCCCTCGAGTGACATGTTGCCCTCGAGTGACATGTTGCCCACGAGTGACATGTTGCCCTTAATTCACATGTTGCCTTCATGTGACATGTTGCCCTAGAGTGACATGTTGCCCTCGAGTGACATGTTGCCCTCACATGACATGTTGCCTTCATGTGACATGCTGCCCTCCTGTGACATGTTGCCTTCATGTGACATGTTGCCCTAGAGTGACATGTTGCCTTCGAGTGACATGTTGCCCATGAGTGACATGTTGCCCTCACGTGACATGTTGCCCTCGAGTGACATGTTGCCCTCGAGTGACATGTTGCCCATGAGTGACATGTTGCCCTCACGTGACATGTTGCCCTCGAGTGACATGTTGCCTTCGAGTGACATGTTGCCCATGAGTGACATGTTGCCCTCACGTGACATGTTGCCCTCGAGTGACATGTTGCCCACGAGTGACATGTTGCCCTCAATTCACATGTTGCCTTCATGTGACATGTTGCCCTAGAGTGACATGTTGCCTTCGAGTGACATGTTGCCCATGAGTGACATGTTGCCCTCACGTGACATGTTGCCCTCGAGTGACATGTTGCCCTCGAGTGACATGTTGCCCACGAGTGACATGTTGCCCTCAATTCACATGTTGCCTTCATGTGACATGTTGCCCTAGAGTGACATATTGCCCTCACATGACATGTTGCCCACGAGTGACATGTTGCCCTCACATGACATGTTGCCCTTACGTGACATGTTGCCCTCAATTCACATGTTGCCTTCATGTGACATGTTGCCCTCGAGTGACATGTTGCCCTCACATGACATGTTGCCCTCACGTGACATGTTGCCCTCCTGTGACATGTTGCCTTCATGTGACATGTTGCCCTAGAGTGACATGTTGCCCTCGAGTGACATGTTGCCCATGAGTGACATGTTGCCCTCACGTGACATGTTTCCCTCACGTGACATGTTGCCCTCGAGTGACATGTTAACCTCGAGTGACATCTTGCCCTCACGTGACATATTGCCCTCGAGTGACATGTTGCCTTCACGTGACATGTTACCCTTAAGTGACATGTTGCCCTCACGTGACATGTTGCCCTAATGTGACATGTTGCCTTCGAGTGACATGTTGCCCTCACGTGACATGTTGCCCCCGAGTGACATGTTGCCCTCGAGTGACATGTTGCCCTCGAGTGACATGTTGCCCTCACGTGACATGTTGCCCTCACGTGACATGTTGCCCTCACGTGACATGTTGCCCTCACGTAAAATGTTTCCCTCACGTGACATGTTGCCCTCGAGTGACATGTTGCCCTCGAGTGACATGTTGCCCTCACGTGACATGTTGCCCTCACATGACATGTTGCCCTCGAGTGACATGTTTGCCCTCACGTGACATGTTGCCCTCGAGTGACATGTTGCCCTCGAGTGACATGTTGGCCTCACGTGACATGTTGCCCTTACGTGAAATGTTGCCCTCGAGTGACATGTTGCCCTCACGTGACATGTTGCCCTCACGTGACATGTTGCCTTCGAGTGACATGTTGGCCTCACGTGACATGTTGCCCTCGAGTGACATGTTGCCCTCGAGTGACATGTTGCCCTCGAGTGACATGTTCGCCTTGACTGACATGTTCGCCTCGAGTGACATGTTGCACTCACGTGACATGTTGCCCTCGAGTGACATGTTGCCCTCACGTGACATTTTGCCCACGAATGACATGTTGCCCTCACCTGACATGTTGCCCTCGAGTGACATGTTGCCCTCGACTGACATGTTGCCCTCGAGTGACATGTTGCCCTCACGTGACATGTTGCCCTCACGTGACATGTTGCCCTCACGTGACATGTTGCACTCGAGTGACATGTTGCCCTCATGTGACATGTTGCCCTCACGTGACATGTTGCACTCGAGTGACATGTTGCCCTCATGTGACATGTTGCACTCGAGTGACATGTTGCCCCTCGAGTGACATGTTGCCCTCGAGTGACATGTTACAAACCTGGACAACGCAAAAAACCTGCACGGGTCAACACTTATGGGTACCCGTGTTTCAAGGCATTTCAGCAGAAAAACTAAACTTTTGGAACGGGGACCTGCGTTACAGTCATGCAGGCTGAAGCCTCCAGATCAGTCTGTGTTTGGAGATGACATCCTATATTGTGCTGGTGGTGAACATGGCTGAGGAAGAAGAACAAGTCTTTAACAGCTGTCTTAGACTCTCTTCATAGGTTTTATGGACAAAGGTTTTGATTGCACAGACAAAAGAGGAGGACTTTGTCTTTTAAGAAACCTCAGAACACTGCGGTTTGCAGATAATGCTTTTTTTTTCTCCAGCTCTCTCAGAAGCAGCTCATCCAATCTGAAGCTAAAAAAGGAACCAATACCTCCTTCAGGTAGGAATGAATCCATGTCCCCAGACGGAGGCATTTAAGGACCAGTTCTGTTCACAGTGATGAAGGATGGAGTGTTCTGATTGGTGCGTCTGTAATGATGTGGATGTTGTTGCAGCCTTGAGCTGCAGTTTACCTGTCCATCCATGCAGCCCCCGCCCACCTCTCACTGTGAGCTGTGTGAGTTAGGGAGCGCTTAAGATCACAGGCTTGGGTAGCAAATGAGCCGGCCTTTCCTTAGAGACAGGAGGTGAAACTCCAAGCAGACCTGCATCTCTTCTACCATAACTGCCTTCAAATCAACATCACAGGTGGAACCAAAGTTTTTCTTGGAAAATTCTCGCCTCTAATTCCACAAAAGTCCTTTGACCCTTTCATGAACTTACAAGGATCCTTCAAGAGTTTTGTAGAAAAGTAAAACAAATTCTTGGGAGAGGAGCTTGAAGTCTGATACGTCTCAGGAGACCAACCCCTTGAGAGAACAAGAACAGGCTGAGGGCAAACGGTTTGTGAGACCAAGTTTCATAAAACGTCAAACATCTCCATCCAAATACTGGTCTTCTACAGTCAGACAGTTTTTATCACAAACCCATGATGGAAGGGCTGCAGTTGGAGACATGAGTGCATCAACACAGAAATAGCGCGTGGATGTTTCATGGCAGCAGACAGAAGCAGGAAGTTGAGATTTCATGCAACCTCAAACCAGAGATTCAAGCAGGAAGCAGTGGAAACCTGTTACGTTGATGTGAACAAAGTCGTGGTCGTCTTTCGATACCGAGCTGCACCTCACCAGCTGTACATGCCCGTGTCGCTGGGAGCGCAGCTCAGATATCTGGATGCTGGCATCCTCTGGAGTTTGGGGGTAGTTAGCAGCTGAACTCTGTCTTGGTAACCTTTGCCAATGCGCACCTGACCCCCCAAAGCCACCAGGATGGTGGAGACATTTCCCTTGGAGAAAAAGCTCCACTTGATTGCGATGGGAAAGGGGTGGGATGACGGGGGCTCCAGGGTCAGGAGCAGTATGGTCCTGCAGAGGAAAACATGTTTGATTCTCCTCTGAGTTTTGAACAGCTGAGATGATACGATCGCAGGCCCCCCACCCCGCCATACAAACCTGCTCCCCACCTTTACAACCATCTCTTGTACAGTTACTGCACTAATTCCCTCATTCAGGATGTTTTATTCTTGCATTATGACTTCTCTTCTAGTGAGGTGAGCAATTATTTGGTTGTATTGATGGAACATCTAGATCAGGGGTCTCCAAACATCTGACATCTGATGTTAGGATGATGTTGTGATTCCTCTTTCATATTGTTGTCTCTTTTGATGAGTTTCTAATTTTTTTCTAACGATTTATTGAGTGTGATTGGCTATTTTCTGTTATACGTGATTGTAAACCTGTCACAACACTGTCACACAACCCTTCTGGGGGACTTTGTAGCCTATTTCTAAAATGTTGACCATAAATTAAAAAGAGGAAAGTTGACAGTGAGGACTGCCTTTTTTAGGACAAGTGGAATTAGAACTGCAAAAACAAATGCGACCGCTGATCTAGAAAGACAGCCCAAACAAATCCTTCTCCTGACACCTCCAGTCACATTGTAGGACTTCTCCTTTGTTTAGACCCTCAACATGCCAATGATAGCATAGGTGGGAAGAGTTTTCTAGACTTTTCTGGTGGGAGGCAGTGGAATAACTGCCTCCTGCTGCTTTATTTCACGTTTTTTTACAGCCCCCACTCCGATCATTAACACGTCCCTAGTGCTCTTTTCTTTATGATGAAGCTGTTTTAGCCTAAATCTAAAAGACTTGTGTCGTTTTCTAGGACACCTAGTTCTGTAGAGCAGGGGAGTTCATAAGAAATTCCTCTCTGAGCTGTGGGCCGGGACTGTTGGCCCAGAGTAAGGCCCACCTCCATCATCATCCTCATCTGTTTTCCCTCTCTCCTGCTAGCTTACAGCCCCTCACAACCCCCAACATTACATTAGCAGAACAACAAAAATTGTGAACAATGTTGGATGCTAGCTGAGACAAACATCTACTTTTACATTTGTTAAAAAATGTGAATAAATGCAAACACGGAGAGGTTTCTTATCCAGTGAATAGTTCATATTTCAGACATTTCTGCTGTTTCTGTTCTTCTTTGAGGTTTTAAACAAAAACCTTTTAAAGAACTCTCAGAAAAGGCTCTTTCAGAGCCAGAAGAAGAACATTCTGGAATGCTGACTGTCAGCAGGTCTCACACCTGAAAGAAGCATGGCAGGACGAGTGAAGATCCCAGCGGGGGGCGCTGCGGCTCCTCCAGAGGGATGTCCACACTGAGGACATCTTCTGGATCTGAGGAAAAAAAAACATTGAGTGTAGTTTGAGTCTTTTAGGATCAATTCTGTTCACTCTAAGCAGCAAGTTTAACACAGGAACCATCAAATATGAGTCATTTTGTCTTTTATGTTTCTAAAATTAAATAAAAAATTAAAAGTATATTGATGTCTGGGTGTATTCATTTTTGCTGCCATCTTCTCATCCTCAAAAAGATTTTCTTTACTTCTTTGCTGATCACCATAACTAAAAAAAAAAAAAAAGATTTTGGGATTCCATCATAGACTGCATATAGAGACGTGGACTGAGTGACCCTCTGTCTGGCATTCCAAACATGAACTACCTGCTGGCTGCAAGAAGCCAGCATCCCATAGACTTCTATAGAGAATTAAGCAGTTATTACTCAGTCATTCTATTGGTCAGAATAACTATTCTTGCTCTGATACATTTGTTAACATTTTCTTAATAATCATCATTTTTTTCATGACTTTTTTTTCTGAAGTTAAAATTATTCATGTTATAAACTGACTAATCAGATGCCTCAAAAAAAAGTAGGTGGAGTCTGCTGATCCCCACCTCCAGTGTTAAAACATTTGATTGACAGATTCTCCCAAGCCTGTTTTTAGAGATAGGGTTGTGCCTTTCCAAAAAGCTCACTCCTGATTGGTGACAGTAGTTGCCATAGAAACGTTGACTCAGACCAACTTGGACCAATCACTGCTTACTGACATCATCTGGCTCCATATAGATGGTTTCTGTGTCCTGGAAAAATGGCAAATGAATTGACTTCATTTGGTGTTGAAGCAGGATGAGCCAATTTCTATGTGTGATGTCACACTCTTCACGTCCAGTTCTCAGATACTGTCAATGGGTTCCAGCTGAAATTTGTAAATCACAGCTACATTTTACACAGAATTCTGACCTCAAGTTTTTTTTGTAGTATTTCTGTGAACTTTAGATTTTTAGCCTGCTGTTGGTTTGCTGTTTTTGGTTCTTTATCTTTTGGTTAAAGGTTCTAAAAAGAGGTTTTGGGTGGGTCTAGTTGGATGTTCTCACTTAAAAAGAAGGCTAAAAAATGTTAGATGGAGTGTACTTCTGTAACATGTTTACACCTTCCTTTTAGGGTCAAAGTGCTTTACAGTCACAGTTTCATTCACCCATTCACACACACACCACTGATGGTGGCTCTGCTGTTTAACACTGGCACCAACCACCAGGAGCACTGTGGGGTTTCAGTGTCTTTGACAATGAGCAGGCAAGGCAGGAAACTGAACCTGTGACCCTCTGCTGCAGCATTGTCACTTGGAGGATCTTACCATGAGGAGAGTGCTCCTCATAAATGTAGCTGAGTGTTGCTGAGACGAGACTTAGGCTTAGGGACGTCAGCAGAGTCAGTCGGATCATGGTTCACCTGCAAACCAGGAAAAACTCAGATGATCCTGCTCTCCTTAAACATCTGACATCTGTTGCTCAACCACAGGCAAAATGTTAGGACTGATGTTGTGATTCTCTTTCATATTGTTGTCTCTTTTGATGAGTTTCTAATTTTTTCTAAACGATTTATTGAGTGTGATTGGCTATTTTCTGTTATACGTGATTGTAAACCTGTCACAACACTGTCACACAACCCTTCTGGGGGACTTTGTAGCCCATTTCTAAAATGTTGACCATAAATTAAAAAGAGGAAAGTTGACAGTGAAGACTGCCTTTTTTAGGACAAGTGGGAATTAGAACTGCAAAACAAATGCGTATGCCGAATATGCCAAGAAACTGGTTGTTTCAAGGCGCTCAAAATCCAGAGGTGACAGGTTAACTATGACAAGCTAACTAGGAAAAATAGTGGGAAAAAAATTGATGCAACTGTAAAGTGTTTTAATGGCACAGCCATGTTTCATTCCATTCACCAAACTTTCTTGATGAGAATTTTTTTCCTACAAGACTGAAAATAGGATTTTTTTTTCCTTAAAAAAGGTCTTTTACTTTCAGAACATTAGGTTTTACAGTGTTGTCCACTGTAAGTGCCTGGAAAGGATCATGGAATATAGTCACTGGGATTATTATGGAGAGCACACCTGCATTAGGAAAGTGTTTTTTGATGTATTTGTGTTTCTGTAAAAGAAATGAAAAGTATGCTGTTAGAATAAAAACTTCCCTAATAGTTCATCAACATTAATGGTATTGTTCAAAGAATGTTAAGCTGACTGGTTGGCCTCACGCATTTTTACCTCACCAAATCTGACCCTCTGCTAAAAAGTTTGGACCACCCTGATGTGGCTGCTTTCATACTTTCTTTGATTGTTTTACTGTTGTTATATAACTGAAATGTATTTAAACGATTCCGCTTTTTCCTGAGAAATGTGTATTAGTTAGAATGGGATTTTGAATTGTCTTCGTCATTGTGATCATAGCAGGATCAAGTGTTTCCACGCATGTCCATCCAGAGCTTCTGATTAGATGCAACAGTGGTTTCCTTGTTGGCAGGTCTGTAAAAATGATGCTGACAATCTTAGTTTTCTGAAGCATAAATGTAGAGGAAAGTCTTAACTCTAGCCGAGATGACTGGCATGTGAACTGTCCTTCCTTTGTGACATGAACACAACTTTCCTGCTTTATTCTCAACACGCATATAAATCCCACAGAAAACTTGTATTAAAGCGACTTTATCAGCAAATCCACCTTCATGTTCTGGAGATGTTTGAAGAAAAACAGGTCAGCTGTGAACAGAAAACTTTCATGAGAGTTCACACTGGAAGAAGTCAACATCTAGATGCATGGTAGGAACATTGAGGGCTGGGAACATCTCTGTGTGAGTCTGCTGGGCTGGAAGGTGAGGTCATTCAGAGTGGAGGAGTAGCAAGCACAGCAGAGATTCTGGCCTGATGCAGTGAAGTGAGGAATTTCATTATTGTTGAGAATGTTATCACCACATGTGACCCACTGCAGACATAAACACTTAACCTGAAGGCTCGAGCATGAAGCTGACTCGGTGATGGAGTTCGGCCCTGTCGGTCATAGAACCAGAACCTTTGAGAGTTTACAGAAAGAGTTTTCACTGACAACAAACATGAATGATCGTCAGTGTCTGTCAGAGAGGCATCCTGGACTTCATTAAACTCTACTGAAAAAAAACAAAAGCCTGAAGTCACTCGTCTTTTCCACTTTGTCTCATTTTTCTTCACAACTTTGAAGTTTCTGACATGACGAATACTGCTGATAGCAGAGTTGCAGGCGCCAGCAGGAACATGTCAGAGGTTTCTATTGGCCCACCAGCTCTTGTGCTTCCAGCAGAAACACATATCTGCACGGCAGCAGGAACTCTGACTGTTCTGCTCAATCACAGTACTGGTCGTTCCTGGACAGCTCACAAAACATCTTCAACCCGGGATCTTAAGTGATTGTTCCTCTAGTCTGACAGAACAATTTGTGGACCAACAACAGCAGCTGGAGGTTCCTGCATCACACAGCAATGCCATGCAGAAAAACCCCTCCTCCACGCCATCACGGAGGAACAAACTTCCATCTCACAGATGGGACTTTCTCCCAAAGCTTTAACCCAGAATTCCTCTGACCAGCACGGCATTATTTGAGAGAATTTTGTTCTAAACCAGTCCATTGTTCTGTTCCACAGCTGGAGCTTTCCACGTTATCAGTTCACGCTTCGATACAAGCTTCACATTTTAACCTGGAGTTTTTCTTTGCACACTTTGCAGCACCAGAACAGCTTACGTATTACCTGTGATCATGACAGACAAACCATCCAGACTCTAGAACAGACCACCTGATGGGAGAGTGCTATTCCACACTATTCACATCTCTACAAAGCCCACCTCTGGTTATTTTCTTAGTTTTGGATCTCAGTGAAACAAATGTTGTGTTTTTTGTTTGGAGAAAATCCTTTTGAAGGTCAGTTTCATGTCACGGTGAATCTCAAACAGAGGAGCCATTAGGCGTTTTTGCAGCAGCACATCATTAACAGACAGGGGTGGGGGGGGTATCTCTCACACTGCACCTTTTCAACGATGTGAGAGCCCCTCCCAGAGAAGAGAGAAAGGCCCTTAAGAGCAGCGTGCAGACCCTGACGGCGCCACGGTCCACTTACACTTTCGTCAACGTGACTTATTTCAGGACAAACATGGTGGAGCGTGCTCAGTCCAGCTCGATGATCACAGGGATGGTCCTCTGGACAGCACACTGAGCGTCCACAGGTCAAGTGCTGTCAAGAGTTTCCACAAAAACAGCCCAAATATCTGATTCCAGCAGCAGAGAGCAGCTGCTGTCTGCTTCATAACATCATGGTCACTTTGACTCCTAAGATGATGGAGAGTGGACCATGAAGTGAGCAGGTCAGCCTCCGGTTCAGAGGGGATCGAGACCCACCAGCATCTCCACTTCCCAACAGTTTTGTGTTTCTGTGTTTGGCTTTTGACAGATATTTTTTGTTGCTCTCACTTCATAGTTGTAAGAACTCTCTCAACTTTGTCACACCCTTTGAAATAAAGTCCAATTTCAGAAAAGTACATACTGTCCCAGAAGCTGCTGGTGTTTTGGGTAGTCCGGCTTGTAAAATCCTGTCAGTTGCTGTGGATACATCCTCAGGGTGAAACAGCTTCTGCTCACCTGTTGCTGAGGTTTCCTGTCACTGTGGTAAGATTTGAGATTCCTGATGAGCCGAGGTTCAGCTGAGCTGAGGAAGGTCTGCAAATGTTCAAAAGTCCCGGTGAGTAGCAGCAGAGCACCGCTGATGCTGACAGCAAGGGAAAGAGACCAAAAACGCTCATTCAAGCTGGACATCACAGACAACAGCTCTGCAATCTCTTCAGAATAAAAGCAGATGGTGCCGCACGCTTTACTCTGAAAGGATAAGGCTGTGCAACAGCATGAATAAAGAATTAGGACAGAAAAACCCACAAACGTTCAAAGACTTTGGTTTTCAAAAGTTAAAAACAATGAAGTTGGCTGTTCATCTTAATGTGATTTGCTTATTTTCATTGATTCAGGATTTCTGGGTGAACATTTTTCATTCATTTTCTAAACTGTTTTGTCCCTTCAGGGTCACAGGGTGCTGGAGCCAAACCGACCACTCATGGGTGAGGGCAGGGGTCACCCCTGGACAGGTTGCCAGTCTGTTGCAGGGGTCATAGTCACACACCCATACCTAGGGACAGTTTTAGAGTAACAATGAAGCTTGTTTTTGGATGGTGGGAGGAAGCCAGAGACCCCGAAGAAAACCCACGCATGCACGGGGAGAACATGCAAACTCCACACAGAAAGGCCCCCCAATGGAGACACTGTTTCAAGTCCCCAGCCAGGACTGAACTGGGAACCTTCTTGCTGTGAGGCAAGAGCGCTAACCACTGGACCACCGTGCAGCCCTGTGAAACATGTTGTTCATTCAAATTATTTTCATTTAAAATACAGTGGAGGTGCAAATATATACAGGAATAAGATGTTTTCAATATTCTTCTCTCCAGTCCCCGAAGACGGTTGGATCATGACTGAAGTCCAGATGGGCCCGTTTGTTACGTGCTGTGCTCTTATTTTGACGGTCAGACAGGACGTTGGTGTTCATGAATCCTTTGCACATGTTAAAGAAATTGAGGAGGAAAGAAAAAATTCAAAATTCAAATGGTTGAATGAGGCGATTATGTTGTTGCTACAGAAATGCGATCAGACAAACAGACTGAGGTCTGTGAAGTGTCTGTTGGTTTATTTGTCCACTGTTTGTTAGTCTGACTCTCTCCTGTGTTGTTTTTTTGGTTGCTTATCGTTGTTATTTTTTGTATTTGTCTTGACTGTCTGTCTGCTTTGTTTGTTTGTTTTTGTTTGCTATCTGTGTGTTTATTTTGTATTTTTTCTCTAGACTGTCTGTCTGTCCTTTTGTTTTTGTTTTGTGTGTCTTATCTGTGTGTTTATTTTTTTCCTAGTGTGCTTGCTTAATGATTTGATTGTTTGTCTCTCTTAGTTTCTTTTTGTTTGCCTTATTTGTTTCTAGTTTTATGTCCTTTGGGGTTTTTTTTGCTTATCTTTTTTTTTTTTTTTGGTTTCAGTTGTATGTAACTTTTTTTGGTTTTGTCTTTGTAGCGACTTTGTTTCTTCTATGCTTCTGTTGTTTCTTGTTCTTTGTTGGTTGTTTTTTGCCTAGTTGGCTTTGTTATCTGATGTGTTTTTCTTTTTTTGTTTCTTTTTACTGCTGTTTTCTGTAGTGTTTAGTCTCTATGTCGCTGTCCTGCATGTGTAGTTTTTTTTGTTTTATTGTGTGTGTATTTGACTCTCTGTTACAGTTTTTTGTCACTGATCTTTTCCTGTCTGTTTTTTTTTGTTTGTTTGTTTATTTGTTGTTTTTGTTTTTTGCACCTTAATTTGTTCTTTTGGTTCAAAAAAGAGAGTGTTTATGTTTTCATAGTTGTTCAGTGTTTGTTGGTACATCTTGCGTGTTTGTCTTTTTTGTTGTTTTTGTTTTGCTTTTTGAACCTTATTTGTTCTTTGTAGTCAAAAGAGAGTGTGTATGTCATAGTCTGTTTAGATGTATAGGAATAATTTTTGTGAAAACAAACAATGAATGTGAAAAACTGGCGTTTGTTTGTTGTTTTGGGGTTTTGAAATGTGTATCTGTCTTGTATTCAGTCAAAAGCTTCAATAAATTAAAAGCATCCTTTTTGAGGAGCTGGGAACTTCACCAAACTTTCAACAGTAAAGATAATTCAGCCATTAAACTTGAGGAATGCAACCACAAGGGAGCCGACTTCAGTGCTTATACTATAAGTATAGTGGGGAAGACTACTATTAGGCATATGTAGCCAAGATGGTGGAGACCCGAGATGAACACTTAAAAAAACAAAGTGACTAATTGCACGTAAATAGGGCAGAGTTAGAGTTACGGGTAGTGTTAAAAAATGCTGTCAATGCAGTAATTTGTGTCTTGGCTGCACGTAGTACGTGTGGCCGGCATAAATTTCAATCAGTTTTTGTGCTTGATCGTATAAAATATGAGCGAATATTATCGGCCTAAAAACATTTTTTAAATAGTTTCCACGCCCAGTATTATTTACCTTTGTAATTAAAACACTCAAATCACTGAAAATACCGTTTCCCCTTTTGCCACGCAGCAAATTTTTAGCCAAAACGCTGTTCTTAAACACACCTTTTCCTGGTGATTTATGATACTTAACTCAACGCCTGTCAAAAATGTGTTCATAGGCTTGACGCTCCAGCCGCATATGGGAGGAGCTACTGCCAGATGCTTTCAGCCTGATGGCTACATGGAGCGGTTGTTTGTGTACATCTCATACAATGCATTGAAGAGACGGAGGATGATGAGGGCAGTGATGTGCGGTGAAGGTTGTGGCTGGTGAGGCTTTGACCCTTCAGAGCCAGATTTACACACACACGAGAGGTCCAAGGGGTCATTCTAGAAACTGGAGATCATTTTAGCATCAACCAAACATATTTCATATATCACAAACAAAATGCTAAAACAAGTAAATTCTGAATAAATGTTCATGTTTTCAGACCAAATCTACAGAAACTAAAAGAAAAGAATCTTTGAAAATAGTTTTAAAAAGAACAAATCAGTTTGGAGTAACCCCTAAAATGCTATTTTCCTGTTCCTTCCCATTGTTCAAATCAAATTTTAAATAAAAGTTCAAACTAAACTTAAATTATTGTTTTGGTCTTGTTTCATTGAAGCTGTGGGAATATTTGTTTTAAATATATAAATATTATCCATGGAACATGTGTCCCACAACATGCTTTTAACCTATTACCATAACCTTTGCTGTTAGCGAGAATTGATCCTGTTATTGATGCTATGTAGAAGAAAATCAGAGAAGTGAAAGTTTACACCCCTTACATTACAAAGTGTGAATGCAAACACACTGGTCCGTGAAGGATGCGCGCTCTCACTCACTAACGCACGCACGCACGCACACACACACACACGCGCGCGTTTGTGCGCGTGACGCATGTTTGAACGTGAACAGGATCATAAACAACTGTCCTTCAGCACAAGCCATTTTCACCTACCTCATCCACCGCTAGACGCCGCCATCTTTCGTATTCCTGCCCGGGTTTTGGCTCATCCATTGGCTAACGCGGCTTCGCGTCACGCTGGGGTTTGACGGCTGTCTCTTCTTTCATTGGCTGTTTGAGACGTCTATCATCTAAACTAGTATAAACACTTGAAGCTAACAGTCAAGAGAAACGACTGCGCTCGGGACTGAACCGTCAGAATCCCACAGTAAGATTCGGTTTACATTTCTTTAGCTGTTACCGTATAGCGTGCCGGTGGACGGCGGTAGGACCGTCCTGTTCTCGGTTTGGACTGCTGTTAAATCCGTGTTTTCTTGGCTCAGCTAGCGCTAGCTTGCTGCGTCGTTTGTGGTGCGAGCTCGCGCGCAGCTCTGGCTCAGACTCGCGCGCTGTCATGGTGCCCAACCCTCCATGATTTCATGTCATAGATTTTATTTCGACGTAGTCCGGTTCGATTTCGTGAGTTTTGTATGTGTCTCTGCGCCGCTGCGCAGAGATGCACTGCGCATGCGCCCTGTTTCCTTAACATCGTAGTTTATTTCTGATCATCTCCACCGCGTGCGACATCAAAAAATGGTTGTCGTGTTTAAACGGGACTAATACGTCCATGAATAAGAGTCTCAGAAGGAGCCCAAAGAGCAGGTTAGGGAAGCGGGCTGTGGGATGTGATGGAGGTGGATGGAGGTGGATGGAGGTGGATGGAGGCGGATGCAGGCGGATGCAGGCGGACGGAGGTGGATGCAGGCGGACGGAGGCGGAGCAGGCGGACGGAGGCGGATGCAGGCGGACGGAGGCGGATGCCCAGGCGGATGCAGGCGGACGGAGGCGGATGCAGGCGGACGGAGGTGGATGCAGGCGGATGGAGGCGGATGATCTGCTTTGGTGAAGCCTCAGGGGGCCAGGGCGTTTCATAAAAGCGTTTTCACTGCTGGTGTGGAAAGCATTGCATTTTTCAGCTGAAGTGTGACTTTGCTGCTGCTTGTTCTGTGACCGCCTCAGTGAAGCCACAGTTGACCTATAAACAGGAGAGAGGTGTTTAATGGATTAAACTACCACAGAGAGGAAGGTGGCATATTTAGAAAAAAACAGTATTCAGGTCAAACTGACATTATACATAAGATAATGCGTTTAAAACAACTAATGGTACAATCACCGTTTGAATCCATGTAACAAGTAAAAAGCTTGCCTCTACTTCTTGAGGTGCTGGGTAACCCCTGATGTCACTTCCTGTTACCTGTGTTTTGTCTCGTTCCATAACCGTGTTGCAGATCTGTTTCTCACCTTTACTTGTCTTAGTGTTAAAATGCTGGATGGAAAAGATCTCATCGATCTGCTAGAGCACAGATGCCTGTTTCTGCATGAAGTTCTTCTAGACATTAAAACCACGCGCTCTGCTGGCTGAAGGCTGGAGCATTGAAAGCAGAGTCCCCAGAGATCAGGAAGATCCAAACGGGAGGAAAGCAGATCTTCTCAGACCTGATAAATCCAGAAACCATTTCATCAAAAAGAATCAGAAACTCTCAATGATGTATCTGAAGAAATTCATTCTGAAAGACGATTCTGCATCCTTGGACTCCAGAGAAGCTCAGACGGATCTGCCAACCACATGTGAAGAAAACTGTAGACAGAAGAGAATATTCTCATAAGTAACGGAAGGACTCAGCCAGGAGGCCATCAAAGCAGCAGGAGATGACAGAAGGTCAGTCCTCACTTCACTCAGTTCAGTTCAAAGTTCTTGATTCAACTGTCAGAAACCTTTGGACATAAATGGATCCATGGGAGAGTTCAACAAGGAAGATTGAGGTGTTCACAAAAGCTGCTGGTTCTCTTCTTATTTACCAAGAAGTCCACAAAGAGGTGTTGAAAGTTAATATAAAACACGGTGAGGAGGATCCTGGAAGTGAGTTTAATGTTTGTGCTGGGAGCTTAATTTGAGGTTTGGAGTGTTAGTCATCTGGGTGGACCCAAACATACAAGGTTGAGATCAGTGAAGGTTTATGTAGTGTTGTTGTCTACTGAGCCTCTGCTGCTTGTTTAGTCTAATAACTGTTTTCAGTTGTGGCTGATAGAGCTGACCCACAGAGGGCTAATGACCTGCTGCTGTCTGAGGTCGTCTGAGGGTCCCGCCTGTTTCAGTGCTGATGAAGATCTACTTCTTACAGCATTGCTCCTCAGTTTGACCCACAACGTCTGACTTTGTGAACTGAAGATGATCTTCATGCAGACTGAATGTTCCTTTTTTTCTGCAGGAACTTCAGCTCGTGGAGTGCAGGGGAAAAACTGAAGCTCCGCATCAGCTAAAGCCGTTCCCCCAAACATGTGACCCCGCACAATTGTTCATGTTTGAGCCCCTCTTTTGCTTGGCCTCCTCTTGCTGCTCATGCTTAGCTCTGCTGTGCAGACGGAGCAGAGTGAATTCGCCCCCTCCTTCAGGACCTCTGCTTTCGGGCAACCGCTCTGGCGGCGTGTTGGTGTACAATGGCGCGGCGGATGCTAAAGACAGCTGCGGGGGACTGTGATGTCAGAGCCAACAAGCCCAGGCGAGAGCCATTTGGCGCTCCCAAGATTCTGTGGGCTGCGGAGGACGATGAGAGCGAGGCCGTGGAGGAGCACATGAGGACAGACATGGAGCTGTATGAGGAACGACGAAGACTCAGACTCGGTGAGAACGTGTCATCCCACGATGCAAGGGGGTGCATAAGCAGTTTACAAATTCCAGGTCACCTCGTTGGAGCTTGTCTCCATTTTTTCAAAGTGATTCTACCATAAATGTAATCAAAGCCCAAAACTTCACATACTAATGTTTAGCTCAAATCAGCCTCACTCATTGACTGTATCAGGAGAACTGGGACTAAGTGACCCCTTCCCCTTATGTTTCACAACAGGAAGTACCTGACAGATTAGAGCATTGACAGATTTAGTGAATCCCATTCTCAAGCGGTGGGGTGTTGTGGACTCCCAACAGCTCAGTCCTGATTGGGGAGAGTAGTTGCCCCATAGAAACAATAACTTAAACCGACTTGGACCAATTGCTGCTCACTGGCCATGTCAGGCTCAATATGGAGCTTCCATATCGCAAAAAACATGGTGGTTGAAGTGGAAGGAAGTAGTAAACCATTTCCTATGGATGACGACACACTTACTCAGTCCAGTTCTCAGATACAGTCACTGCTCCTGCTCTTCACATCTGCTGAGGAGTCGAATGACGCCAGCTTGTGGTGCTTACCTTTGGATTCAAAGCTGCTCTGGAAGTGCCGGTGTGTCCAGCTGTGGGAGCACATCTGCTTTGGCTCTCTTGGGACACCTGTCACATGAATGTGCTGTGAATAAAAGGCTGCTGGTGTTTCTCTATCTGCTTCATCCAGCCCCCGGAGCGGCAGCAGATTGTCATGGGGATCTGTTGCATGATGAAGAAGTCCAAGTCCAAGCCAATGACTCAGATTCTGGAAAGGCTCTGCAAGTTTGAGTACATCACTGTGGTCATCTTTCAAGAGGATGTCATTCTGAATGAGTCTGTGGACAGATGGCCTTTGTGTGACTGCCTCATCTCCTTCCACTCCAAGGGTACGGCCCGTCGGCCCCCACCTGCACCCCTGCTAAAGAATGGGTTTTCTGCACCTCTGTGGGGCTCAGTTTCTTTCATATTCCAGAGCAACATCTGCTCCATTACTGCATGTCTGCTGTCTGTTTCCGGTGAGCTGTGCATGTGGTTCTGGTTCTGCACCCACAGCTTTGGCTGTAGTCCACAGTTCATAGTGCTGTTTTTGATGAGATGCTTTCTAGAGATATGTTGTTTTTATCTTCATAAATTGTCAGTTGAATAAAGTTGCAGATCACTGTCATTCACAGAAGTTTATCAGACACGCCTGATGACATGACCAAATCTACCCTGCGTCAGCTTCTTCTTAGACTAGTATTAACACAGCATCTGCACATTCAGACACGTTTGAACCCCCCCACCCTATCATGCTGACAGCGCGTTAACTTTGGAGGGTGGGGGGGATTTTGCCTTCAGCAGATCGTAGGAAATCAGGAAGCAGCAGGTAGATGAAGGCTCTACCTGCTTTATGTTAATACAAACTGAATGAGAAAACCTCCAAACATTGGCTAACTAAATGAATGAAATGAAAAAACAATAAATTGAATGTGGTCCAAAGTATTCCTTTAAAGACTAGAGGGATTATTTCTGTTGTAGTGCTGGGATCATCCAACTTATTTATTGAAGTACTTTCAGCAAGAGTAGAAAGCTCTGCAGTAAATGAATCGTCGTGTGTACGACATTTGTAGTTTCTTAAAAATCAGATTTCAGCATCAAAAACTTCTGTAATCTTAATGAAGAAAGTGGAATTAATAAAGCTTTACTTAATTCCTGTAAAGCTTGTTCACACCAGGCTTTCAAGAATGTGCTAACTGCGGGTTCTTGAATACTCATTTGGCTCATGGTCTTTATACTAGGCTAGCAGGGAGGGACTTGGTTCATTTTTTGCCATTTTTCACAGCCCTGTTCTAATGTAAGAAAGACTGGGGGTAATCATTTCTTTCCATAGTCGATTTTCAAACGGTTTGAAAATTGGTGAGATGAAAGGGACGCCATCTATACATCACTACAAAACTGAGACCCTGATTGGTCAAAGTTTATCTCTCAATGCATTTTCAGTGGCTGCACGTTTGTATGAAAACTCCAAAACAGATGTTTTGAAGCAACTTGTGTAGCTACTCATGAATGCGAGAGTTTTTGAACTCTTGTGAAGCCCAAAATGAGTTTAGTTGAAAAGTGGCTGCTTGAACACAGGTACAGAGGGTGGGTGGTGTGAGCATTGCTGGAGTCTGATATAAGTCTTGTTTAAGCTCCACCCCCTATGACGAGTCCTTGTTTGCTGGCTGAAAGCAGGATTCCCTCTGGATAAGGCAGTGAGTTATGGCCAAACTGAGAAACCCTCTGCTTCTCAACGACCTCAACATGCAGTACTACATCCAGGACAGGTGTGTCTTCTTCAGAGATGACTCTCCACCATTTGAAAAATGCAGTTGTTTTATTTTGGACAAAAGTGAATGAGAGAAAATACTAAGCTAAGCTCAAAATGTTTCATTTCTTCAGGAGGGAGGTGTTATCGCATTCTCCAGGAGGAGGGCATCGAACTTCCACGTTACGCTGTGCTGAACCGTGACCCGGACAAACA
>BOLG01000829.1:0-170000 GCA_016861445.1 Oryzias woworae
CGAGTGACATGTTGCCCTCACATGACATGTTGCCTCCAGTGACAGTGCCCTCGAGTGACATGTCGCCCTCACGTGACATGTTGCCACACGAGTGACATGTTGCCCTCACTGACATGTTGCCCTCACATGACATGTTACCTTCACGTGACATGTTGCCCTCACGTGACATGTTTCCTCACGTGAATGTTTGCCCTCGAGTGACATGTTGCCCTCGAGTGACATGTTGCCCTCACGTGACATGTTAACCTCACGTGACATGTTGCCCTCGACTGACATGTTGCCCTTGAGTTACCTGTTGCCCTCGGTGACATGTTGCCCTCGAGTACATCTTGCCTCTCACGTGACATGTTTCCCTCGAGTGACATGTTGTCCTCGAGTGACATGTGCCCTCACGTGACATGTTGCCCTACGTGACATGTTGCCCTCGAGTGACATGTTGCCCCCTGAGTTACATATTGCCCTCATGTGACATGTTACCCTCAAGTGACATGTTCCCTCACGTGACATGTTGCCCTCGAGTTACATGTTGCCCTCGAGTGACATGTTGCCCTCACGTGACATGTTAACCCTCACGTACTGTGACATGTCCCCTCGAGTGACATGTTGCCCTTGAGTTAACATGTTGCCCTCGAGTGACATGTTGCCCTCCAGTAACACTGCCCTCACGTGACATGTTTCCCTCGAGTGACATGTTGCCCTCGAGTGACATGTTGCCCTCACGTGACATGTTGCCCTTACGTGACATCTTGCCCTCGAGTGACATGTGCCCCTGAGTCATATGCCCTCATGTGACATGTTACCCTCAAGTGACAGTTTGCACTCACGTGACATGTTGCCCTCGAGTGACATGTTGCCCTCGTGTGACATGTTGCCCACGAGTGACATGTTGCCCTTGAGTTACATGTTGCCTCACGTGACATGTTACCCTTAAGTGACATGTTTGCCCTCAAGTGACATCTTGCCCTCTAGTGACATGTTGCCCTCGAGTAACATCTTGCCCTCACGTGACATGTTTCCCTCGAGTGACATGTTGCCCTCGATGACATGTTGCCCTCACGTGACATGTTGTGCCCTTACGTGACATGTTGCCCTCGAGTTATGTTGCCCTCGAGTGACATGTTGCCCTCACGTGACATGTTAACCTCACGTGACATATTGCCTTCGAGTGACATGTTGCCTTCGAAAGACATGTTACCCTCAAGTGACATGTTACCCTTAAGTGACATGTTGCCCTCGAGTGACATCTTGCCCTCACGTGACATGTTCCCTCGAGTGACATGTTGCCCTCAACGTGACATGTTTGCCCTCACGGACATGTTGCCCTCTCGAGTGACATATTGCCCTCGAGTGACATGTTGCCTTCGAGTGACATGTTTGCCCTCAAGTGACATGTTACCCTTAATGACAGTTGCCCCCTCGAGTGACATCTTGCCCTCAGTGACATGTTTCCCTCGAGTGACATGTTGCACTTACGTGACATGTTGCCCTCACGTGACATGTTGCCCTCGAGTGACATGTTGCCCTCGAGTGACATGTTGCCCTCACATGACATGTTGCCCTCCGTGACATGTTGCCCTCGAGTGACATGTCGCCCTCATGTGACATGTTGCCACGAGTGACATGTTGCCCTCACGTGACATGTTGCCCTCACATGACATGTTGCCCTCGAGTGACATGTTGCCCTCGAGTAACATCTTGCCCTCACGTGACATGTTTCCCTCGAGTGACATGTTGCCTTCGAAAGACATGTTGCCCTCAAGTGACATGTTACCCTTAAGTGACATGTTGCCTCGAGTGACATCTTGCCCTCACGTGACATGTTTCCCTCGAGTGACATGTTGCCCTCGAGTGACATGTTGCCCCCTCAAGTGACATGTTGCCCTCGAGTGACATATTGCCCTCGAGTGACATGTTGCCTTCGAGTGACATGTTACCCTCAAGTGACATGTTACCCTTAAGTGACATGTTGCCCTCGAGTGACATCTTGCCCTCACGTGACATGTTGCCCTCACGTGACATGTTTCACTCACGTGACATGTTGCCCTCACTTGACATGTTTTCACTCACGTGACATGTTGCCCTCGAGTGACATGTTGCCCTCGAGTAACATCTTGCCCTCACGTGACATGTTTCCCTCGAGTGACATGTTTGCCCTCGAGTGACATGTTGCCCCTCACGTGACATGTGCCCTCGAGTTACATGTTGCCCTCGAGGGACATGTTGCCCTCACGTGACATGTTAACCTCACGTGACATGTTGCCCTCGAGTGACATGTTGCCCTTGAGTTACATGTTGCCCTCGAGTGACATGTTGCCCTCGAGTAACATCTTGCCCTCACGTGACATGTTTCCCTCGAGTGACATGTTTGCCCTCGAGTGACATGTTGCCCTCACGTGACATGTTGCCCCTTCGTGACATGTTGCCCTCGAGTGACATGTTGCCCCTGAGTTACATATTGCCCTCATGTGACATGTTGCACTCATGTGACATGTTGGCCCTCGAGTGACATGTTGTCCTCGTGTGACATGTTGCCCACGAGTGACATGTTGCCCTCAACGTGACATGTTGCCCCTGAGTTACATATTTCCCTCATGTGACATGTTACCTTGACTGACATGTTGCCCTCACGTGACATGTTGCCCTCGAGTGACATGTTGCCCTCACGTGACATGTTAACCTGACGTGACATGTTGCCCTCGTTACATGTTGCCCTCTAGTGACATGTTCCCTCACGTGACATGTTAACCTCACGTGACATGTTGCCCTCGAGTGACATGTGCCCTTGAGTTACATGTTGCCCTCGAGTGACATGTTGCCCTTGAGTAACATCTTGCCCTCACGTGACATGTTTCCCTCGAGTGATATGTTGCCCTCGAGTGACATGTTGCCCTTACGTGACATGTTGCCCTCGAGTTACATGTTGCCCTCGAGTGACATGTTGCCCTCACGTGACATGAACCTCACGTAACATGTTGCCCTCGAGTGACATGTTGCCCTTGAGTTACATGTTGCCCTCGAGTGACTGTTGCCCTCGAGTAACATCTTGCCCTCACGTGACATGTTTCCTCGAGTGACATGTTGCCCTCGAGTGACATGTTGCCCTTACGTGACATGTTGCCCTCGAGTGACATGTTGCCCCTGAGTGACATATTGCCCTCATTGACATGTTTACCACCAAGTGACATGTTGCACTCACGTGACATGTTGCCCTCGAGTGACATGTTGCCCTCGTGTGACATGTTGCCCACGAGTGACATGTTGCCCTCGAGTGACATGTTGCCCTTGAGTTACATGTTGCCCTCACGTGACATGTTCCCTTAAGTGACATGTTGCCCTTCGAGTGACATGTTACCCTCACGTGACATGTTACCCTTAAGTGACATGTTGCCCTCACGTGACATGTTGCCCTCACGTGACATGTTTCCCTCGAGTGACATGTTGCACTCACGTGACATGTTGCCCTCACGTGACATGTTGCCCTCGAGTGACATTTGCCCTCACATGACATGTTGCACTCCCAGTGACATGTTGCCCTCGAGTGACATGTCGCCCCTCACGTGACATGTTGCCCACGAGTGACATGTTGCCCTTGAGTTACATGTGCCCTCGATGACATGTTGCCCTCGAGTACATCTTCCCTCACGTGACATGTTTCCCTCGAGTGACATGTTGCCCTCGAGTGACATGTTGCCCTTACGTCCATGTTGCCCTCGAGTGACATGTTGCCCTGAGTTACATATTGCCCTCATGTGATATGTTACCCTCGAGTGACATGTTGCCACTCACGTGAATGTTTGCCCTCGAGTGACATGTTGCCCTCGTGTGACATGTTGCCCACGAGTGACATGTTTGCCCTCGAGTGACATGTTTGCCCTTGAGTTACATGTTGCCCTCACGTGACATGTTACCCTTAGTGATATGTTGCCCTCGAGTGACATGTTGCCCTCAAGTGACATGTTGCCCTCAAGTGACATGTTTGCCCTCGAGTGACATTTGCCCTCAAGTGACATGTTGCCCTTCGAGTGACATGTTCCCTCAAGTGACATGTTACCCTTACGTGACATGTTGCCCTCGAGTGACATCTTGCCCTTACGTGACATGTTTCCTCACGTGACATGTTGCACTCACGTGAGATGTTGCCCTCGAGTGACATGTTGCCCTTGAGTTACATGTTGCCCTCGAGTGACATGTTGCCCTCGAGTAACATCTTGCCCTCACGTGACATGTTTCCCTCCCTCGAGTGACATGTTGCCCTCGAGTGACATGTTGCCCTCACGTGACATGTTGCCCTTACGTGACATGTTGCCCCTGAGTTACATATTGCCCTCATGTGACATGTTGCACTCATGTGACATGTTGCCCTCGAGTGACATGTTGTCCTCGTGTGACATGTTGCCCACGAGTGACATGTTGCCCTCACGTGACATGTTGCCCCTGAGTACATATTTCCCTCATGTGACATGTTACCCTTGACTTACATGTGTCCTCACGTGACATGTTGCCCTCGAGTGACATGTTGCCCTCACGTGACATGTTAACCTGACGTGACATGTTGCCCTCGAGTTACATGTTGCCCTCTAGTGACATGTGCCCTCACGTGACATGTTTAACCTCACTGACATGTTGCCTTCGAGTGACATGTTGCCCTGTTTGTTGCCCTTGAGTTACATGTTGCCCTCGTGTGACATGTTGCCTTGAGTAACATCTTGCCCTCACGTGACATGTTTCCCTCGAGTGATATGTTGCCCTCGAGTGACATGTTGCCCTCAAGTGACATGTTGCCCTTACGTGACATGTTGCCCTCGAGTTACATGTTGCCCTCGAGTGACATGTTGCCCTCACGTGACATGTTAACCTCACGTAACATGTTGCCCTCGAGTGACATGTTGCCCTTGAGTTACATGTTGCCCCTCGAGTGACATGTTGCCCTCGAGTAACATCTTGCCCTCACGTGACATGTTTCCCTCGAGTGACATGTTGCCCTCGAGTGACATGTTGCCCTTACGTGACATGTTGCCCTCGAGTGACATGTTGCCCCTGAGTGACATATTGCCCTCATGTGACATGTTACCCTCAAGTGACATGTTGCACTCACGTGACATGTTGCCCTCGAGTGACATGTTGCCCTCGTGTGACATGTTGCCCACGAGTGACATGTTGCCCTCGAGTGACTGTTGCCCTTGAGTTACATGTTGCCCTCACGTGACATGTTACCCTTAAGTGACATGTTGCCCTCGAGTGACATCTTGCCCTCACGTGACATGTTGCCCTCGAGTGACATGTTGCCCTCGAGTAACATCTTGCCCTCACGTGACATGTTTCCCTCGAGTGACATGTTGCCCTCACATGACATGTTACCTTCACGTGACATGTTGCCCTCACGTGACATGTTTCACTCACGTGACATGTTGCCCTGGAGTGACATGTTGCCCTCGAGTGACATGTTACCCTCAAGTGACATGTTGCCCTTACGTGACATGTTGCCCTCGATTTACATGTTGCCCTCGAGTGACATGTTGCCCTCACGTGACATGTTAACCTCACGTGACATGTTGCCCTCGACTGACATGTTGCCCTTGAGTTACATGTTGCCCTCGAGTGACATGTTGCCCTCGAGTAACATCTTGCCCTCACGTGACATGTTTCCCTCGAGTGACATGTTGTCCTCGAGTGACATGTTGCCCTCACGTGACATGTTGCCCTTACGTGACATGTTGCCCTCGAGTGACATGTTGCCCCTGAGTTACATATTGCCCTCATGTGACATGTTACCCTCAAGTGACATGTTGCACTCACGTGACATGTTGCCCTCGATTGACATGTTGCCCTCGTGTGACATGTTGCCCACGAGTGACATGTTGCCCTCGAGTGACATGTTGCCCTTAAGTTACATGTTGCCCTCACGTGACATGTTACCCTTAAGTGACATGTTGCCCTCGAGTGACATCTTGCCCTCACGTGACATGATGCCCTCGAGTGACATATTGCCCTCGAGTGACATGTTGCCTTCGAGTGACATGTTACCCTCAAGTGACATGTTACCCTTAAGTGACATGTTGCCCTCGAGTGACATCTTGCCCTCACGTGACATGTTTCCCTCGAGTGACATGTTGCCCTCAGTGACATGTTGCCCTCAAGTGACATGTTGCCCTCGAGTGACATATTGCCCTCAAGTGACATGTTGCCTTCGAGTGACATGTTACCCTCAAGTGACATGTTACCCTTAAGTGACATGTTGCCCTCACGTGACATGTTGCCCTCACGTGACATGTTTCCCTCGAGTGACATGTTGCACTCACGTGACATGTTGCCCTCACGTGACATGTTGCCCTCGAGTGACATGTTGCCCTCACATGACATGTTGCCCTCCAGTGACATGTTGCCCTCGAGTGACATGTCGCCCTCACGTGACATGTTGCCCACGAGTGACATGTTGCCCTCACGTGACATGTTGCCCTCACATGACATGTTACCTTCACGTGACATGTTGCCCTCACGTGACATGTTTCACTCACGTGACATGTTGCCCTCGAGTGACATGTTGCCCTCGAGTGACATGTTGCCCTCACGTGACATGTTACCCTCACGTGACATGTGCCCTCGACTGACATGTTGCCCTTGAGTTACATGTTGCCCTCGAGTGACATGTTGCCCTCGAGTAACATCTTGCCCTCACGTGACATGTTCCCTCGAGTGACATGTTGTCCTCGAGTGACATGTTGCCCTCACGTGACATGTTGCCCTTACGTGACATGTTGCCCTCGAGTGACATGTTGCCCCTGAGTTACATATTGCCCTCATGTGACATGTTACCCTCAAGTGACATGTTGCCCTCACGTGACATGTTGCCCTCGAGTTACATGTTGCCCTCGAGTGACATGTTGCCCTCACGTGACATGTTAACCTCACGTGACATGTGCCCTCGAGTGACATGTTGCCCTTGAGTTACATGTTGCCCTCGAGTGACATGTTGCCCTCCAGTAACATCTTGCCTCACGTGACATGTTTCCCTCGAGTGACATGTTGCCCTCGAGTGACATGTTGCCCTCACGTGACATGTTGCCCTTACGTGACATCTTGCCCTCGAGTGACATGTTGCCCCTGAGTTACATATTGCCCTCATGTGACATGTTACCCTCAAGTGACATGTTGCACTCACGTGACATGTTGCCCTCGAGTGACATGTTGCCCTCGTGTGACATGTTGCCCACGAGTGACATGTTGCCCTTGAGTTACATGTTGCCCTCACGTGACATGTTACCCTTAAGTGACATGTTGCCCTCAAGTGACATCTTGCCCTCTAGTGACATGTTGCCCTCGAGTAACATCTTGCCCTCACGTGACATGTTTCCCTCGAGTGACATGTTGCCCTCGAGTGACATGTTGCCCTCACGTGACATGTTGCCCTTACGTGACATGTTGCCCTCGAGTTACATGTTGCCCTCGAGTGACATGTTGCCCTCACGTGACATGTTAACCTCACGTGACATATTGCCTTCGAGTGACATGTTGCCTTCGAAAGACATGTTACCCTCAAGTGACATGTTACCCTTAAGTGACATGTTGCCCTCGAGTGACATCTTGCCCTCACGTGACATGTTTCCCTCGAGTGACATGTTGCCCTCAAGTGACATGTTGCCCTCAAGTGACATGTTGCCCTCGAGTGACATATTGCCCTCGAGTGACATGTTGCCTTCGAGTGACATGTTACCCTCAAGTGACATGTTACCCTTAAGTGACATGTTGCCCTCGAGTGACATCTTGCCCTCACGTGACATGTTTCCCTCGAGTGACATGTTGCACTTACGTGACATGTTGCCCTCACGTGACATGTTGCCCTCGAGTGACATGTTGCCCTCGAGTGACATGTTGCCCTCACATGACATGTTGCCCTCCAGTGACATGTTGCCCTCGAGTGACATGTCGCCCTCATGTGACATGTTGCCCACGAGTGACATGTTGCCCTCACGTGACATGTTGCCCTCACATGACATGTTGCCCTCGAGTGACATGTTGCCCTCGAGTAACATCTTGCCCTCACGTGACATGTTCCCTCGAGTGACATGTTGCCTTCGAAAGACATGTTACCCTCAAGTGACATGTTACCCTTAAGTGACATGTTGCCCTCGAGTGACATCTTGCCCTCACGTGACATGTTTCCCTCGAGTGACATGTTGCCCTCAAGTGACATGTTGCCCTCAAGTGACATGTTGCCCTCGAGTGACATATTGCCCTCGAGTGACATGTTGCCTTCGAGTGACATGTTACCCTCAAGTGACATGTTACCCTTAAGTGACATGTTGCCCTCGAGTGACATCTTGCCCTCACGTGACATGTTGCCCTCACGTGACATGTTTCACTCACGTGACATGTTGCCCTCACGTGACATGTTTCACTCACGTGACATGTTGCCCTCGAGTGACATGTTGCCCTCGAGTAACATCTTGCCCTCACGTGACATGTTTCCCTCGAGTGACATGTTGCCCTCGAGTGACATGTTGCCCTCACGTGACATGTTGCCCTTACGTGACATGTTGCCCTCGAGTTACATGTTGCCCTCGAGGGACATGTTGCCCTCACGTGACATGTTAACCTCACGTGACATGTTGCCCTCGAGTGACATGTTGCCCTTGAGTTACATGTTGCCCTCGAGTGACATGTTGCCCTCGAGTAACATCTTGCCCTCACGTGACATGTTTCCCTCGAGTGACATGTTGCCCTCGAGTGACATGTTGCCCTCACGTGACATGTTGCCCTTACGTGACATGTTGCCCTCGAGTGACATGTTGCCCCTGAGTTACATATTGCCCTCATGTGACATGTTGCACTCATGTGACATGTTGCCCTCGAGTGACATGTTGTCCTCGTGTGACATGTTGCCCACGAGTGACATGTTGCCCTCACGTGACATGTTGCCCCTGAGTTACATATTTCCCTCATGTGACATGTTACCCTTGACTTACATGTTGCCCTCACGTGACATGTTGCCCTCGAGTGACATGTTAACCTGACGTGACATGTTGCCCTCGAGTTACATGTTGCCCTCTAGTGACATGTTGCCCTCACGTGACATGTTAACCTCACGTGACATGTTGCCCTCGAGTGACATGTTGCCCTTGAGTTACATGTTGCCCTCGAGTGACATGTTGCCCTTGAGTAACATCTTGCCCTCACGTGACATGTTTCCCTCGAGTGATATGTTGCCCTCGAGTGACATGTTGCCCTTACGTGACATGTTGCCCTCGAGTTACATGTTGCCCTCGAGTGACATGTTGCCCTCACGTGACATGTTAACCTCACGTAACATGTTGCCCTCGAGTGACATGTTGCCCTTGAGTTACATGTTGCCCTCGAGTGACATGTTGCCCTCGAGTAACATCTTGCCCTCACGTGACATGTTTCCCTCGAGTGACATGTTGCCCTCGAGTGACATGTTGCCCTTACGTGACATGTTGCCCTCGAGTGACATGTTGCCCCTGAGTGACATATTGCCCTCATGTGACATGTTACCCCCAAGTGACATGTTGCACTCACGTGACATGTTGCCCTCGAGTGACATGTTGCCCTCGTGTGACATGTTGCCCACGAGTGACATGTTGCCCTCGAGTGACATGTTGCCCTTGAGTTACATGTTGCCCTCACGTGACATGTTACCCTTAAGTGACATGTTGCCCTCGAGTGACATCTTGCCCTCACGTGACATGTTGCCCTCGAGTGACATGTTGCCCTCGAGTAACATCTTGCCCTCACGTGACATGTTTCCCTCGAGTGACATGTTGCCCTCACATGACATGTCACCTTCTCGTGACATGTTGCCCTCACGTGACATGTTTCACTCACGTGACATGTTGCCCTGGAGTGACATGTTGCCCTCGAGTGACATGTTGCCCTCACGTGACATGTTGCCCTTACGTGACATGTTGCCCTCGATTTACATGTTGCCCTCGAGTGACATGTTGCCCTCACGTGACATGTTAACCTCACGTGACATGTTGCCCTCGACTGACATGTTGCCCTTGAGTTACATGTTGCCCTCGAGTAACATGTTGCCCTCGAGTAACATCTTGCCCTCACGTGACATGTTTCCCTCGAGTGACATGTTGTCCTCGAGTGACATGTTGCCCTCACGTGACATGTTGCCCTTACGTGACATGTTGCCCTCGAGTGACATGTTGCCCCTGAGTTACATATTGCCCTCATGTGACATGTTACCCTCAAGTGACATGTTGCACTCACGTGACATGTTGCCCTCGATTGACATGTTGCCCTCGTGTGACATGTTGCCCACGAGTGACATGTTGCCCTCGAGTGACATGTTGCCCTTAAGTTACATGTTGCCCTCACGTGACATGTTACCCTTAAGTGACATGTTGCCCTCGAGTGACATCTTGCCCTCACGTGACATTATGCCCTCGGGACATATTGCCCTCGAGTGGACATGTTGCCTTCGAGTGACATGTTACCCTCAAGTGACATGTTCCCTTAAGTGACATGTTGCCCTCGAGTGACATCTTGCCCTCACGTGACATGTTTCCCTCGAGTGACATGTTGCCCCTCAAGTGACTTGTTGCCCTCAAGTGACATGTTGCCCTCGAGTGACATATTGCCCTCAAGTGACATGTTGCCTTCGAGTGACATGTTACCCTCAAGGTGACATGTTACCCTTAAGTGACATGTTGCCCTCGAAGTGACATGTTGCCCTCACGTGACATGTTTCCCTCGAGTGACAGTTGCACTCACGTGACATGTTGCCCTCACGTGACATGTTGCCCTCGCGTGACATGTTGCCCTCACATGACATGTGCCCCTCCAGTGACATGTTTTGCCCTCGAGTGACATGGCGCCCTCACGTGACATGTTGCCCACGAGTGACATGTTGCCTCACGTGACATGTTGCCCTCACATGACATGTTACCTTCACGTGACATGTTGCCCCTCACGTGGACATGTTTCACTCACGTGACATGTTTGCCCTCGCGTGGACATGTTGCCCTCGAGTGACATGTTGCCCTCACGTGACATGTTGCCCCTGAGTTACATATTTCCCTCATGTGACATGTTACCCTTGACTTACATGTTGCCCTCACGTGACATGTTGCCCTCGAGTGACATGTTGCCCTCGAGTTACATGTTGCCCTCGAGTGACATGTTGCCCTCACGTGACATGTTAACCTCACGTGACATGTTGCCCTCGAGTGACATGTTGCCCTTGAGTTACATGTTGCCCTTGAGTGACATGTTGCCCTCGAGTAACATCTTGCCCTCACGTGACATGTTTCCCTCGAGTGACATGTTGCCCTCGAGTGACATGTTGCCCTCACGTGACATGTTGCCCTCGAGTTACATGTTGCCCTCGAGTGACATGTTGCCCTCACGTGACATGTTAACCTCACGTGACATGTTGCCCTCGAGTGACATGTTGCCCTTGAGTTACATGTTGCCCTCGAGTGACATGTTGCCCTCCAGTAACATCTTGCCCTCACGTGACATGTTTCCCTCGAGTGACATGTTGCCCTCGAGTGACATGTTGCCCTCACGTGACATGTTGCCCTTACGTGACATCTTGCCCTCGAGTGACATGTTGCCCCTGAGTTACATATTGCCCTCATGTGACATGTTACCCTCAAGTGACATGTTGCACTCACGTGACATGTTGCCCTCGAGTGACATGTTGCCCTCGTGTGACATGTTGCCCACGAGTGACATGTTGCCCTTGAGTTACATGTTGCCCTCACGTGACATGTTGCCCTCGAGTGACATGTTGCCCTCGAGTAACATCTTGCCCTCACGTGACATGTTTCCCTCGAGTGACATGTTGCCCTCGAGTGACATGTTGCCCTCACGTGACATGTTGCCCTTACGTGACATGTTGCCCTCGAGTTACATGTTGCCCTCGAGTGACATGTTGCCCTCACGTGACATGTTAACCTCACGTGACATATTGCCTTCGAGTGACATGTTGCCTTCGAAAGACATGTTACCCTCAAGTGACATGTTACCCTTAAGTGACATGTTGCCCTCGAGTGACATCTTGCCCTCACGTGACATGTTTCCCTCGAGTGACATGTTGCCCTCAAGTGACATGTTGCCCTCAAGTGACATGTTGCCCTCGAGTGACATATTGCCCTCGAGTGACATGTTGCCTTCGAGTGACATGTTACCCTCAAGTGACATGTTACCCTTAAGTGACATGTTGCCCTCGAGTGACATCTTGCCCTCACGTGACATGTTTCCCTCGAGTGACATGTTGCACTTACGTGACATGTTGCCCTCACGTGACATGTTGCCCTCGAGTGACATGTTGCCCTCGAGTGACATGTTGCCCTCACATGACATGTTGCCCTCCAGTGACATGTTGCCCTCGAGTGACATGTCGCCCTCATGTGACATGTTGCCCACGAGTGACATGTTGCCCTCACGTGACATGTTGCCCTCACATGACATGTTGCCCTCGAGTGACATGTTGCCCTCGAGTAACATCTTGCCCTCACGTGACATGTTTCCCTCGAGTGACATGTTGCCTTCGAAAGACATGTTACCCTCAAGTGACATGTTACCCTTAAGTGACATGTTGCCCTCGAGTGACATCTTGCCCTCACGTGACATGTTTCCCTCGAGTGACATGTTGCCCTCAAGTGACATGTTGCCCTCAAGTGACATGTTGCCCTCGAGTGACATATTGCCCTCGAGTGACATGTTGCCTTCGAGTGACATGTTACCCTCAAGTGACATGTTACCCTTAAGTGACATGTTGCCCTCGAGTGACATCTTGCCCTCACGTGACATGTTGCCCTCACGTGACATGTTTCACTCACGTGACATGTTGCCCTCACGTGACATGTTTCACTCACGTGACATGTTGCCCTGGAGTGACATGTTGCCCTCGAGTGACATGTTGCCCTCACGTGACATGTTGCCCTTGAGTTACATGTTGCACTTGAATTACATGTTACCCCCGAGTGAAATGTTGCCCTCGAGTAACATGTTGCCCTCGAGTGACATGTTGCCCTCTTGTGACATGTTGCCCTCGAGTGACATGTTGCCCACGAGTGACATGTTGCCCTCACGTGACATGTTGCTCCCGAGTGACATGTTGCCCTTACGTGACATGTTGCCCTTACGTGACATGTTGCCCTCGAGTGACATGTTGCCCTCGAGTGACATGTTGCCCACGAGTGACATGTTGCCCTCAATTCACATGTTGCCTTCATGTGACATGTTGCCCTAGAATGACATGTTGCCCTCGAGTGACATGTTGCCCTCACATGACATGTTGCCCTCACGTGACATGTTGCCCTAGAGTGACATGTTGCCCACGAGTGACATGTTGCCCTCACGTGACATGTTGCTCCCGAGTGACATGTTGCCCTTACGTGACATGTTGCCCTTACGTGACATGTTGCCCTCGAGTGACATGTTGCCCTCGAGTGACATGTTGCCCACGAGTGACATGTTGCCCTCAATTCACATGTTGCCTTCATGTGACATGTTGCCCTCGAGTGACATCTTGCCCTCACGTGACATGTTTCCCTCGAGTGACATGTTGCACTTACGTGACATGTTGCCCTCACGTGACATGTTGCCCTCGAGTGACATGTTGCCCTCGAGTGACATGTTGCCCTCACATGACATGTTGCCCTCCAGTGACATGTTGCCCTCGAGTGACATGTCGCCCTCATGTGACATGTTGCCCACGAGTGACATGTTGCCCTCACGTGACATGTTGCCCTCACATGACATGTTACCTTCACGTGACATGTTGCCCTCACGTGACATGTTTCACTCACGTGACATGTTGCCCTGGAGTGACATGTTGCCCTCGAGTGACATGTTGCCCTCACGTGACATGTTGCCCTTGAGTTACATGTTGCACTTGAGTTACATGTTACCCCCGAGTGAAATGTTGCCCTCGAGTAACATGTTGCCCTCGAGTGACATGTTGCCCTCATGTGACATGTTGCCCTCGAGTGACATGTTGCTCCCGAGTGACATGTTGCCCTCACGTGACATGTTGCTCCCGAGTGACATGTTGCCCTTACGTGACATGTTGCCCTCAAGTGACATGTTGCCCTCGAGTGACATGTTGCCCACGAGTGACATGTTGCCCTCAATTCACATGTTGCCTTCATGTGACATGTTGCCCTAGAATGACATGTTGCCCTCGAGTGACATGTTGCCCTCACATGACATGTTGCCCTCACGTGACATGTTGCCCTCATGTTGCCCTGTGACATGTTGCCCTCATGTGACATGTTGCCCTAGAGTGACATGTTGCCCTCGAGTGACATGTTGCCCTCGTGACATGTTGCCCTCGAGTGACATGTTGCCCTCGAGTGACATGTTGCCCTCACGAGTGACATGTTGCCCTCGAGTGACATGTTGCCCTCGAGTGACATGTTGCCCTCGACATGTTGCCCTCAGTGACATGTTGCCCTCGAGTGACATGTTGCCCTCACATGACATGTTGCCCACAGTGACATGTTGCCCTCAAGTGACATGTTGCCCTCATGTGACATGTTGCCCTAGAGTGACATGTTGCCCTCGAGTGACATGTTGCCCTCACATGACATGTTGCCCTCACGTGACATGTTGCCCTCGAGTGACATGTTGCCCTCATGTGACATGTTGCCCTCGAGTGACATGTTGCCCTCGAGTGACATGTTGCCCTCGAGTGACATGTTGCCCTCGAGTGACATGTTGCCCTCAGTGACATGTTGCCCACGAGTGACATGTTGCCCTCAGTGACATGTTGCCCTCGAGTGACATGTTGCCCTCGAGTGACATGTTGCCCTCGAGTGACATGTTGCCCTCGAGTGACATGTTGCCCTCGAGTGACATGTTGCCCTCAGTGACATGTTGCCCTCACATGACATGTTGCCCTCGAGTGACATGTTGCCCTCGAGTGACATGTTGCCCTTGACATTGCCCTCGAGTGACATGTTGCCCTGACATGTTGCCCTCGAGTGACATGTTGCCCTCGAGTGACATGTTGCCCTCACATGACATGTTGCCCTCGAGTGACATGTTGCCCTCGAGTGACATGTTGCCCTCATGTGACATGTTGCCCTCGAGTGACATGTTGCCCTCGAGTGACATGTTGCCCATGCGTGACATGTTGCCCTCGAGTGACATGTTGCCCTCGAGTGACATGTTGCCCTCACGTGACATGTTGCCCTCGAGTGACATGTTGCCCTCGAGTGACATGTTGCCCTCAGTGACATGTTGCCCTCACGTGACATGTTGCCCTCGAGTGACATGTTGCCCTCAGTGACATGTTGCCCTCGAGTGACATGTTGCCCTTCAGTGACATGTTGCCCTCGAGTGACATGTTGCCCTCGAGTGACATGTTGCCCTCGAGTGACATGTTGCCCTCGAGTGACATGTTGCCCTCAGTGACATGTTGCCCTCACGTGACATGTTGCCCTCGAGTGACATGTTGCCCTCAAGTGACATGTTGCCCTCAGTGACATGTTGCCCTCGAGTGACATGTTGCCCTCGAGTGACATGTTGCCCTCAGTGACATGTTGCCCTCAGTTACATGTTGCCCCGAGTGACATGTTGCCCTCGTGACATGTTGCCCTCACGTGACATGTTGCCCTCACGTGACATGTTGCCCTCGAGTGACATGTTGCCCTGGAGTGACATGTTGCCCTCGAGTGACATGTTGCCCTTGAGTTACATGTTGCCTTGAGTTACATGTTGCCCCGAGTGACATGTTGCCCTCGAGTGACATGTTGCCCTCGAGTGACATGTTGCCCTCACGTGACATGTTGCCCTCGAGTGACATGTTGCCCCCGAGTGACATGTTGCCCTCAGTGACATGTTGCCCTCAGTGACATGTTGCCCTCACGTGACATGTTGCCCTCGAGTGACATGTTGCCCTCGAGTGACATGTTGCCCACGAGTGACATGTTGCCCTTAATTCACATGTTGCCCTCACGTGACATGTTGCCCTAGAGTGACATGTTGCCCTCGAGTGACATGTTGCCCTCACATGACATGTTGCCTTCATGTGACATGCTGCCCTCCTGTGACATGTTGCCTTCATGTGACATGTTGCCCATAGAGTGACATGTTGCCTTCGAGTGACATGTTGCCCATGAGGACATGTTGCCCTCACGTGACATGTTGCCCTCGAGTGACATGTTGCCCCTCGAGTGACATGTTGCCCATGAGTGACATGTTGCCCCTCACGTGACATGTTGCCCTCGAGTGAACATGTTGCCTTCGAGTGACATGTTGCCCATGAGTGACATGTTGCCCTCACGTGACATGTTGCCCTCGAGATGACATGTTGCCCACGACGTGACATGTTGCCCTCAATTCACATGTGCCTTCATGTGACATGTATGCCCTAAGTGACATGTTGGCCCTTCGAGTGACATGTTGCCCTATCGAGTGACATGTTTGCCCCACGGACCTGTTGCCCCTCGATAGTGACATGTTGCCCTCGCGTGACATGTTGCCCACGAGTGACATGTTGCCCTCAATTCACATGTTGCCCTCAAGTGACATGTTGCCCTCACGTGACATGTTGCCCTAGAGTGACATGTTGCCCTCACATGACATGTTGCCCACGAGTGACATGTTGCCCTCACATGACATGTTGCCCTTACGTGACATGTTGCCCTCAAGTGACATGTTGCCCTCATGTGACATGTTGCCCTCGAGTGACATGTTGCCCTCACATGACATGTTGCCCTCACGTGACATGTTGCCCTCAATTGACATGTTGCCTTCATGTGACATGTTGCCCTCGAGTGACATGTTGCCCTCGAGTGACATGTTGCCCATGAGTGACATGTTGCCCTCACGTGACATGTTGCCCTCACGTGACATGTTGCCCTCGAGTGACATGTTGCCCTCGAGTGACATGTTGCCCTCACGTGACATGTTGCCCTCACGTGACATGTTGCCCTTGACACGAGTGACATGTTGCCCTCAAGTGACATGTTGCCCTGACATGTTGCGTGACATGTTGCCCTAATGTGACATGTTGCCCTCGAGTGACATGTTGCCCTCACGTGACATGTTGCCCCGAGTGACATGTTGCCCTCACGTGACATGTTGCCCCCGAGTGACATGTTGCCCTCGAGTGACATGTTGCCCTCACGTGACATGTTGCCCTCACGTGACATGTTGCCCTCACGTGACATGTTGCCCTCACGTGACATGTTGCCCTCACGTGACATGTCGCCCTCGAGTGAAATGTTGCCCTCGAGTGACATGTTGCCCTCGAGTGACATGTTGCCCTCACGTGACATGTTGCCCTCACATGACATGTTGCCCTCGAGTGACATGTTGCCCTCACGTGACATGTTGCCCTCGAGTGACATGTTGCCCTCGAGTGACATGTTGGCCTCACGTGACATGTTGCCCTT
This sequence comes from Oryzias woworae, assembly GCA_016861445.1. Taxonomy (NCBI): domain Eukaryota; kingdom Metazoa; phylum Chordata; class Actinopteri; order Beloniformes; family Adrianichthyidae; genus Oryzias; species Oryzias woworae. The sequence continues at coordinate 17,382 of BOLG01000829.1, forward strand.
ACGTGAAATGTTGCCCTCGAGTGACATGTTGCCCTCACGTGACATGTTGCCCTCACGTGACATGTTGCCTTCGAGTGACATGTTGGCCTCACGTGACATGTTGCCCTCGAGTGACATGTTGCCCTCGAGTGACATGTTCGCCTTGGGACTGGAACATGTTCGCCTCGAGTGACATGTTGCACTCACGTGACATGTTGCCCTCGAGTGACAGTTGCCCTCACGTGACATTTTGCCCACGAATGACATGTTGCCCTCACGACATGTGCCTCGAGTGACATGTTGCCTCGACTGACATGTTGCCCTCGAGTGACATGTTGCCCTCACGTGACATGTTGCCCTCACTTGACATGTTGCCCTCACGTGACAGTTGCACTCGAGGACATGTTGCCCTCATTGTGACTGTTGCCCTCACGTGCACAGTTGCACTCGAGTGACATGTTGCCCTCATGTGACATGTTGCACTCGAGTGACTGTTGCCCTCGAGTGACATGTTGCCCTCGAGTGACATGTTACAAACCTGGACAACGCAAAAACCTGCACGGGTCAACACTTATGGGTACCCGTGTTCAAGGCATTTCAGCAGAAAACTAAACTTTTGGAACGGGGACTGCGTTACAGTCATGCAGGCTGAAGCCTCCAGATCAGTCTGTGTTTGGAGATGACATCCTATATTGTGCTGGTGGTGAACATGGCTGAGGAAGAAACAAGTCTTTAACAGCTGTCTTAGACTCTCTTCATAGGTTTTATGGACAAAGGTTTTGATTGCACAGACAAAAGAGGAGGACTTTGTCTTTAAGAAACCTCAGAACACTGCGGTTTGCAGATAATGCTTTTTTTTCTCCAGCTCTCTCAGAAGCAGCTCATCCAATCTGAAGCTAAAAAAGGAACCAATACCTCCTTCAGGTTAGGAATGAATCCATGTCCCCAGACGGAGGCATTTAAGGACCAGTTCTGTTCACAGTGATGAAGGATGGAGTGTCTGATTGGTGCGTCTGTAATGATGTGGATGTTGTTGCAGCCTTGAGCTGCAGTTTACCTGTCCATCCATGCAGCCCCCGCCCACCTCTCACTGTGAGCTGTGTGAGTTAGGGAGCGCTTAAGATCACAGGCTTGGGTAGCAAATGAGCCGGCCTTTCCTTAGAGACAGGAGGTGAAACTCCAAGCAGACCTGCATCTCTTCTACCATAACTGCTTCAAATCAACATCACAGGTGGAACCAAAGTTTTTCTTGGAAAATTCTCGCCTCTAATTCCACAAAAGTCCTTTGACCCTTTCATGAACTTACAAGGATCCTTCAAGAGTTTTGTAGAAAAAGTAAAACAAATTCTTGGGAGAGGAGCTTGAAGTCTGATACGTCTCAGGAGACCAACCCCTTGAGAGAACAAGAACAGGCTGAGGGCAAACGGTGTGAGACCAAGTTTCATAAAACGTCAAACATCTCCATCCAAATACTGGTCTTCTACAGTCAGACAGTTTTTATCACAAACCCATGATGGAAGGGCTGCAGTTGGAGACATGAGTGCATCAACACAGAAATAGCGCGTGGATGTTTCATGGCAGCAGACAGAAGCAGGAAGTTGAGATTTCATGCAACTCAAACCAGAGATTCAAGCAGGAAGCAGTGGAAACCTGTTACGTTGATGTGAACAAAGTCGTGGTCGTCTTCGATACCGAGCTGCACCTCACAGCTGTACATGCCCGTGTCGCTGGAGCGCAGCTCAGATATCTGGATGCTGGCATCCTCTGGAGTTTGGGGGTAGTTTAGCAGCTGAACTCTGTCTTGGTAACCTTTGCCAATGCGCACCTGACCCCCCAAAGCCACCAGGATGGTGGAGACATTTCCCTTGGAGAAAAAGCTCCACTTGATGCGATGGGAAAGGGGTGGGATGACGGGGGCTCCAGGGTCAGGAGCAGTATGGTCCTGCAGAGAAAACATGTTTGATTCTCCTCTGAGTTTGAACAGCTGAGATGATACGATCGCAGGCCCCCCACCCCGCCATACAAACCTGCTCCCCACCTTTACAACCATCTCTTGTACAGTTACTGCACTAATTCCCTCATTCAGGATGTTTTATTCTTGCATTATGACTTCTCTTCTAGTGAGGTGAGCAATTATTTGGTTGTATTGATGGAACATCTAGATCAGGGGTCTCCAAACATCTGACATCTGATGTTAGGACTGATGTTGTGATTCCTCTTTCATATTGTTGTCTCTTTTGATGAGTTTCTAATTTTTTCTAACGATTTATTGAGTGTGATTGGCTATTTTCTGTTATACGTGATTGTAAACCTGTCACAACACTGTCACACAACCCTTCTGGGGGACTTTGTAGCCTATTTCTAAAATGTTGACCATAAATTAAAAAGAGGAAAGTTGACAGTGAGGACTGCCTTTTTTAGGACAAGTGGGAATTAGAACTGCAAAACAAATGCGACCGCTGATCTAGAAAGACAGCCCAAACAAATCCTTCTCCTGACACCTCCAGTCACATTGTAGGACTTCTCCTTTGTTTAGACCCTCAACATGCCAATGATAGCATAGGTGGGAAGAGTTTTCTAGACTTTTCTGGTGGGAGGCAGTGGAATAACTGCCTCCTGCTGCTTTATTTCACGTTTTTTACAGCCCCACTCCGATCATTAACACGTCCCTAGTGCTCTTTTCTTTATGATGAAGCTGTTTTAGCCTAAATCTAAAAGACTGTGTCGTTTTCTAGGACATAGTTTCTGTAGAGCAGCGGGAGTTCATAAGAAATTCCTCTCTGAGCTGTGGGCGGGACTGTTGGCCCAGAGTAAGGCCCACCTCCCATCATCATCCTCATCTGTTTTCCCTCTCTCCTGCTAGCTTACAGCCCCTCACAACCCCAACATTACATTAGCAGAACAACAAAAATTGTGAACAATGTTGGATGCTAGCTGAGACAAACATCTACTTTTACATTTGTTAAAAAATGTGAATAAATGCAAACACGGAGAGGTTTCTTATCCAGTGAATAGTTCATATTTCAGACATTTCTGCTGTTTCTGTTCTTCTTTGAGGTTTAAACAAAAACCTTTAAAGAACTCTCAGAAAAGGCTCTTTCAGAGCCAGAAGAAGAACATTCTGGAATGCTGACTGTCAGCAGGTCTCACACCTGAAAGAAGCATGGCAGGACGAGTGAAGATCCCAGCGGGGGGCGCTGCGGCTCCTCCAGAGGGATGTCCACACTGAGGACATCTTCTGGATCTGAGGAAAAAACAACACTTGAGTGTAGTTTGAGTCTTTTAGGATCAATTCTGTTCACTCTAAGATGCAAGTTTTAACACAGGAACCATCAAATATGAGTCATTTTGTCTTTTATGTTTTCTAAAATTAAATAAAAAATTAAAATGTATATTGATGTCTGGGTGTATTCATTTTTGCTGCCATCTTCTCATCCTCAAAAGATTTTCTTTACTTCTTTGCTGATCACCATAACTAAAAAAAAAAAAAAAGATTTTGGGATTCCATCATAGACTGCATATAGAGACGTGGACTGAGTGACCCCTCTGTCTGGCATTCCAAACATGAACTACCTGCTGGCTGCAAGAAGCCAGCATCCCATAGACTTCTATAGAGAATTAAGCAGTTATTACTCAGTCATTCTATTGGTCAGAATAACTATTCTTGCTCTGATACATTTGTTAACATTTTCTTAATAATCATCATTTTTTTCATGACTTTTTTTTCTGAAGTTAAAATTATTCATGTTATAAACTGACTAATCAGATGCCTCAAAAAAAAGTAGGTGGAGTCTGCTGATCCCCACCTCCAGTGTTTAAAACATTTGATTGACAGATTCTCCCAAGCCTGTTTTTAGAGATAGGGTTGTGCCTTTCCAAAAAGCTCACTCCTGATTGGTGACAGTAGTTGCCATAGAAACGTTGACTCAGACCAACTTGGACCAATCACTGCTTACTGACATCATCTGGCTCCATATAGATGGTTTCTGTGTCCTGGAAAAATGGCAACTGAATTGACTTCATTTGGTTGAAGCAGGATGAGCCAATTTCTATGTGTGATGTCACACTCTTCACGTCCAGTTCTCAGATACTGTCAATGGGTTCCAGCTGAAATTTGTAAATCACAGCTACATTTTACACAGAATTCTGACCTCAAGTTTTTTTTTGTAGTATTTCTGTGAACTTTAGATTTTTAGCCTGCTGTTGGTTTGCTGTTTTTGGTTCTTTATCTTTTGGTTAAAGGTTCTAAAAAGAGGTTTTGGGTCCTAGTTGGATGTTCTCACTTAAAAAGAAGGCTAAAAAATGTTAGATGGAGTGTACTTCTGTAACATGTTTACACCTTCCTTTTAGGGTCAAAGTGCTTTACAGTCACAGTTTCATTCACCCATTCACACACACACACTGATGGTGGCTCTGCTGTTTAACACTGGCACCAACCACCAGGAGCACTGTGGGGTTCAGTGTCTTTGACACATGAGCAGGCAAGGCAGGAACTGAACCTGTGACCCTCTGCTGCAGCATTGTCACTTGGAGGATCTTACCCATGAAGGAGTGCTCCTCATAAATGTAGCTGAGTGTTGCTGAGACGAGACTTAGGCTTAGGGACGTCAGCAGAGTCAGTCGGATCATGGTTCACCTGCAAACCAGGAAAAACTCAGATGATCCTGCTCTCCTTAAACATCTGACATCTGTTGCTCCAACCACAGGCAAAATGTTAGGACTGATGTTGTGATTCCTCTTTCATATTGTTGTCTCTTTTGATGAGTTTCTAATTTTTTCTAACGATTTATTGAGTGTGATTGGCTATTTTCTGTTATACGTGATTGTAAACCTGTCACAACACTGTCACACAACCCTTCTGGGGGACTTTGTAGCCCATTTCTAAAATGTTGACCATAAATTAAAAAGAGGAAAGTTGACAGTGAAGACTGCCTTTTTTAGGACAAGTGGGAATTAGAACTGCAAAACAAATGCGTATGCCGAATATGCCAAGAAACTGGTTGTTTCAAGGCGCTCAAAATCCAGAGGTGACAGGTTAACTATGACAAGCTAACTAGGAACAAATAGTGGGAAAAATTGATGCAACTGTAAAGTGTTTTAATGGCACAGCCATGTTTCATTCCATTCACCAAACTTTCTTGATGAGAATTTTTTTCCTACAAGACTGAAAATAGGATTTTTTTTCCTTAAAAAAGGTCTTTTTACTTTCAGAACATTAGGTTTTTACAGTGTTGTCCACTGTAAGTGCCTGGAAAGGATCATGGAATATAGTCACTGGGATTATTATGGAGAGCACACCTGCATTAGGAAAGTGTTTTTTGATGTATTTGTGTTTTCTGTAAAGAAATGAAAAGTATGCTGTTAGAATAAAAACTTCCCTAATAGTTCATCAACATTTAATGGTATTGTTCAAAGAATGTTAAGCTGACTGGTTGGCCTCACGCATTTTTACCTCACCAAATCTGACCCTCTGCTAAAAAGTTTGGACACCCCTGATGTGGCTGCTTTCATACTTTCTTTGATTGTTTTTACTGTTGTTATATAACTGAAATGTATTTAAACGATTCCGCTTTTTCCTGAGAAATGTGTATTAGTTAGAATGGGATTTTGAATTGTCTTCGTCATTGTGATCATAGCAGGATCAAGTGTTTCCACGCATGTCCATCCAGAGCTTCTGATTAGATGCAACAGTGGTTTCCTTGTTGCAGGTCTGTAAAATGATGCTGACAATCTTCAGTTTTCTGAAGCATAAATGTAGAGGAAAGTCTTAACTCTAGCCGAGATGACTGGCACTGTGAACTGTCCTTCATTTGTGACATGAACACAACTTTCCTGCTTTATTCTCAACACGCATATAAATCCCACAGAAAACTTTGTATTAAAGCGACTTTATCAGCAAATCCACCTTCATGTTCTGGAGATGTTTGAAGAAACAGGTCAGCTGTGAACAGAAACACTTTCATGAGAGTTCACACTGGAAGAAGTCAACATCTAGATGCATGGTAGGAACATTGAGGGCTGGAGAACATCTCTGTGTGAGTCTGCTGGGCTGGAAGGTGAGGTCATTCAGAGTGGAGGAGTAGCAAGCACAGCAGAGATTCTGGCCTGATGCAGTGAAGTGAGGAATTTCATTATTGTTGAAGAATGTTATCACCACATGTGACCCACTGCAGACATAAACACTTAACCCTGAAGGCTCGAGCATGAAGCTGACTCGGTGATGGAGTTCTGGCCCTGTCGGTCATAGAACCAGAACCTTTGAGAGTTTACAGAAAGAGTTTTCACTGACAACAAACATGAATGATCGTCAGTGTCTGTCAGAGAGGCATCCTGGACTTCATTAAACTCTACTGAAAAAAACCAACAGCCTGAAGTCACTCCGTCTTTTCCACTTTGTCTTCATTTTTCTTCACAACTTTGAAGTTTCTGACATGACGAATACTGCTGATAGCAGAGTTGCAGGCGCAGCAGGAACATGTCAGAGGTTTCTATTGGCCCACCAGCTCTTGTGCTTCCAGCAGAAACACATATCTGCACGGCAGCAGGAACTCTGACTGTTCTGCTCAATCACAGTACTGGTCGTTCCTGGACAGCTCACACAACATCTTCAACCCGGGATCTTAAGTGATTGTTCCTCTAGTCTGACAGAACATTTGTGGACCAACAACAGCAGCTGGAGGTTCCTGCATCACACAGCAGAATGCCATGCAGAAAAACTCCCCTCCTCCACGCCATCACGGAGGAACAAACTTCCATCTCACAGATGGGACTTTCTCCCAAAGCTTTAACCCAGAATTCCTCTGACCAGCACGGCATTATTTGAGAGAATTTTGTTCTAAACCAGTCCATTGTTCTGTTCCACAGCTGGAGCTTTCCACGTTATCAGTTCACGCTTCGATACAAGCTTCACATTTTAACCTGGAGTTTTCTTTGCACACTTTGCAGCACCAGAACAGCTTACGTATTACCTGTGATCATGACAGACAAACCATCCAGACTCTAGAACAGACCACCTGATGGGAGAGTGCTATTCCACACTATTCACATCTCTACAAAGCCACCTCTTGTTTATTTTCTTAGTTTTGGATCTCAGTGAAACAAATGTTGTTTTTTGTTTGGAGAAAATCCTTTTGAAGGTCAGTTTCATGTCACGGTGAATCTCAAACAGAGGAGCCAGTTAGGCGTTTTTGCAGCAGCACATCATTAACAGACAGGGGTGGGGGGTATCTCTCACACTGCACCTTTTCAACGCTGCTGTGAGAGCCCCTCCCAGAGAAAGAGAGAAAGGCCCTTAAGAGCAGCGTGCAGACCCTGACGGCGCCACGGTTCCACTTACACTTTCGTCAACGTGACTTATTTCAGGACAAACATGGTGGAGCGTGCTCAGTCCAGCTCTGATGATCACAGGGATGGTCCTCTGGACAGCACACTGAGCGTCCACAGGTCAACGTGCTGTCAAGAGTTTCCACAAAAACAGCCCAAATATCTGATTCCAGCAGCAGAGAGCAGCTGCTGTCTGCTTCTCACTTTTGACTCCTAAGATGATGGAGAGTGGACCATGAAGTGAGCAGGTCAGCCTCCGGGTTCAGAGGGGATCGAGACCCACCAGCATCTCCACTTCCCAACAGTTTTGTGTTTCTGTGTTTTGGCTTTTGACAGATATTTTTTGTTGCTCTCACTTTCATAGTTGTAAGAACTCTCTCAACTTTGTCACACCCCTTTGAAATAAAGTCAATTTTCAGAAAAGTACATTACTGTCCCAGAAGCTGCTGGTGTTTGTGGTAGTCCGGCTTGTAAATCCTGTCAGTTGCTGTGGATACATCTCAGGTGAAACAGCTTCTGCTCACCTGTTGCTGAGGTTTCCTGTCACTGTGGTAAGATTTGAGATTCCTGATGAGCCGAGGTTCAGCTGAGCTGAGGAAGGTCTGCAAATGTTCAAAAGTCCCGGTGAGTAGCAGCAGAGCACCGCTGATGCTGACAGCAAGGGAAAGAGACCAAAACGCTCATTCAAGCTGCTGACATCACAGACAACAGCTCTGCAATCTCTTCAGAATAAAAGCAGATGGTGGCCGCACGCTTTACTCTGAAAGGATAAGGCTGTGCAACAGCATGAATAAAGAATTAGGACAGAAAAAACCCACAAACGTTCAAAGACTTTGGTTTTCAAAAAGTTAAAAACTGAAGTTGGCTGTTCATCTTAATGTGATTTGCTTATTTTTCATTGATTCAGGATTTCTGGGTGAACATTTTTCATTCATTTTCTAAACTGTTTTGTCCCTTTCAGGGTCACAGGGCTGCTGGAGCCAAACCTGACCACTCATGGGTGAGGGCAGGGGTCACCCCTGGACAGGTTGCCAGTCTGTTGCAGGGGTCATAGTCACACACCCATACCTAGGGACAGTTTAGAGTAACCAATGAAGCTTGTTTTTGGATGGTGGGAGGAAGCCAGAGACCCCGAAGAAAACCCACGCATGCACGGGGAGAACATGCAAACTCCACACAGAAAGGCCCCCCAATGGAGACACTGTTTCAAGTCCCCCAGCCAGGACTTGAACTGGGAACCTTCTTGCTGTGAGGCAAGAGCGCTAACCACTGGACCACCGTGCAGCCCTGTGAACATTGTTGTTCATCAAATTATTTTTCATTTAAAATACAGTGGAGGTGCAAATATATACAGGAAATAAGATGTTTTCAATATTCTTTCTCTCCAGTCCCCGAAGACGGTTGGATCATGACTGAAGTCCAGATGGGCCCGTTTGTTACGTGCTGTGCTCTTATTTTGACGGTCAGACAGGACGTCTGGTGTTCATGAATCCTTTGCACATGTTAAAGAAATTGAGGAGGAAAGAAAAATTCAAAATTCAAATGGTTGAATGAGGCGATTATGTTGTTGCTACAGAAATGCGATCAGACAAACAGACTGATGTCTGTGAAGTGTCTGTTGGTTTATTTGTCCACTGTTTGTTAGTCTGACTCTCTCCTTTGTGTTTGTTTTTTTTTGTTTGCTTATCTGTGTGTTTATTTTTTGTATTTGTTTTTTTCTCTAGACTGTCTGTCTGTCCTTTTGTTTGTTTGTTTTTTTGTTTGCTTATCTGTGTGTTTATTTTTTGTATTTGTTTTTTTCTCTAGACTGTCTGTCTGTCCTTTTGTTTGTTTGTTTTTTTGTTTGCTTATCTGTGTGTTTATTTTTTTTCCTAGTGTGTGCTTGCTTAATGCTTTTAGATTGTTTGTCTCTCTTAGTTTCTTTTTGTTTGCCTTTATGTTTTCCATCTTGTTGTTCAAGTGTTTGTTGGTACATCTTTTGCCTGTGTTTGTCTTTTTTGTTGTTTTTGTTTTGCTTTGAACCTTTATTTGTTCTTTTGTTAGTCAAAAAGAGAGTGTGTATGTCATAGTCTGTTTTAGATGTTATAGGAATAATTTTGTGGAAAACAAACAATGAATGTTGAAAAACTGGCGTTTGTTTGTTTGTTTTGGGGTTTTGAAATGTGTATCTGTCTTGTATTCAGTCAAAAGCTTCAATAAATTAAAAGCATCCTTTTTGAGGAGCTGGGAACTTCACCAAACTTTCAACAGTAAAGATAATTCAGCCATTAAACTTGAGGAATGCAACCACAAGGGAGCCGACTTCAGTGCTTATACTATAAGTATAGTGGGGCAGACTTACTATTAGGCATATGTAGCCAAGATGGTTGGAGACCCCGAGCTGAACACTTAAAAAAACAAAGTGACTAATTGCACGTAAATAGGGCAGAGTTAGAGTTACGGGTAGTGTTAAAAAACTGCTGTCAATGCAGTAATTTGTGTCTTGGCTGCACGTAGTACGTGTGGCCGGCATAAATTTCAATCAGTTTTTGTGCTTGATCGTATAAATATGAGCGAATATTATCGGCCTAAAAACATTTTTAAATAGTTTCCACGCCCAGTATTATTTACCTTTGTAATTAAAACACTCAAATCACTGAAATTACCGTCTCCCCTTTTGCCACGCAGCAAATTTTTAGCCAAAACGCTGTTCTTAACACACCTTTTCCTGGTGATTTATGATACTTAAACTCAACGCCTGTCCAAAAATGTGTTCATAGCTTGACGCTCCAGCCGCATATGGGAGGAGCTACTGCCAGATGCTTTCAGCCTGATGGCTACATGGAGCGGTGTTTGTGTACATCTCATTACAATGCATTGAAGAGACGGAGGATGATGAGGGCAGTGATGTGCGGTGAAGGTTGTGGCTGGTGAGGCTTTGACCCTTTCAGAGCCAGATTTACACACACACGAGAGGTCCACAGGGGTCATTCTAGAACTGGAGATCATTTTATGCATCAACCAACATATTTCATATATTCACAAACAAAATGCTAAAACAAGTAAATTCTGAATAAATGTTCATGTTTTCAGACCAAATCTACAGAAACTAAAAGAAAAGAATCTTTGAAAATAGTTTTAAAAAGAACAAATCAGTTTGGAGTAACCCCTAAAATGCTATTTTTCCTTGTTCCTTCCCATTGTTCAAATCAAATTTTAAATAAAAGTTCAAACTAAACTTAACATTATTGTTTTGGTCTTGTTTCATTGAAGCTGTGGGAATATTTGTTTTAAAATATATAAATATTATCCATGGAACATGTGTCCCACAACATGCTTTTAACCCTATTACCATAACCTTTGCTGTTAGCGAGACATTGATCCTGTTATTGATGCATATGTAGAAGAAAATCAGAGAAGTGAAAGTTTACACCCCTTACATTACAAAGTGTGAATGCAACACACTGGTCCGTGAAGGATGCGCGCTCTCACTCACTAACGCACGCACGCACGCACACACACACACACGCGCGCGTTTGTGCGCGTGACGCATGTTTGAACGTGAACAGGATCATAAACAACTGTCCTTCAGCACAGCCCATTTTCACCTACCTCATCCACCGCTAGACGCCGCCATCTTTCCGTATTCCTGCCCGGGTTTTGGCTCATCCCATTGGCTAACGCGGCTTCGCGTCACGCTGGGGTTTGACGGCTGTCTCTTCTTTCATTGGCTGTTTGAGACGTCTATCATCTAAACTAGTATAAACACTTGAAGCTAACAGTCAAGAGAAACGACTGCGCTCGGGACTGAACCGTCAGAATCCCACAGTAAGATTCGGTTTACATTTCTTTAGCTGTTACCCGTATAGCGTGCCGGTGGACGGCGGTAGGACCGTCCTGTTCTCGGTTTGGACCTGCTGTTAAATCCGTGTTTTCTTGGCTCAGCTAGCGCTAGCTTGCTGCTTCGTTTGTGGTGCGAGCTCGCGCGCAGCTCTGGCTCAGACTCGCGCGCTGTCATGGTGCCCACCCTCCATGATTTCATGTCATAGATTTTATTTCTGACGTAGTCCGGTTCGATTTCGTGAGTTTTGTATGTGTCTCTGCGCCGCTGCGCAGAGATGCACTGCGCATGCGCCCTGTTTCCTTAACATCGTAGTTTATTTCTGATCATCTCCACCGCGTGCGACATTCAAAAACTGGTTGTCGTGTTTAACCGGGACTAATACGTCCATGAATAAGAGTCTCAGAAGGAGCCCAAAGAGCAGGTTAGGGAAGCGGGCTGTGGGATGTGATGGAGGTGGATGGAGGTGGATGGAGGCGGATGCAGGCGGATGCAGGCGGACGGAGGTGGATGCAGGCGGACGGAGGCGGATGCAGGCGGACGGAGGCGGATGCAGGCGGACGGAGGCGGATGCAGGCGGATGCAGGCGGACGGAGGCGGATGCAGGCGGACGGAGGTGGATGCAGGCGGATGGAGGCGGATGATCTGCTTTGGTGAAGCCTCAGGGGGCCAGGGCGTTTCATAAAAGCGTTTTCACTGCTGCTGTGGAAGCATTGCATTTTTCAGCTGAAGTGTGACTTTGCTGCTGCTTGTTCTGTGACCGCCTCAGTGAAGCCACAGTTGACCTATAAACAGGAGAGAGGTGTTTACTGGATTAACTCCCTACATAGAGGAAGGTGGCATATTTAGAAAAAACAGTATTCAGGTCAAACTGACATTTATACATAAGATAATGCGTTAAAACAACTAAATGGTACAATCACCGTTTGAATCCATGTAACAAGTACAGCGTTGCCTCTACTTCTTGAGGTGCTGGGTAACCCCTGATGTCACTTCCTGTTACCTGTGTTTTGTCTCGTTCACATAACCGTGTTGCAGATCTGTTTCTCACCTTTACTTGTCTTAGTGGTAAAAATGCTGGAAAAGATCTCATCGATCTGCTAGAGCACAGATGCCTCTTTCTGCATGAAGTTCTTCTAGACATTCAAAACCACGCGCTCTGCTGGCTGAAGGCTGGAGCATTGAAAGCAGAGTCCCCAGAGATCAGGAAGATCCAAACGGGAGGAAGCAGATCTTCTCAGACCTGATAAATCCAGAAACCATTTCATCAAAAAGAATCAGAAACTCTCAATGATGTATCTGAAGAAATTCATTCTGAAAGACGATTCTGCATCCTTGGACTCCAGAGAAGCTCAGACGGATCTGCCAACCACATGTGAAGAAAACTGTAGACAGAAGAGAATATTCTCATAAGTAACGGAGGACTCAGCCAGGAGGCCATCAAAGCAGCAGGAGATGACAGAAGGTCAGTCCTCACTTCACTCAGTTCAGTTCAAAGTTCTTGATTCAACTGTCAGAAACCTTTGGACATAAATGGATCCATGGGAGAGTTCAACAAGGAAGATTGAGGTGTTCACAAAAGCTGCTGGTTCTCTTCTTTATTTACCAAGAAGTCCACAAAGAGGTGTTGAAAGTTTAATAAAAACACGGTGAGGAGGATCCTGGAAGTGAGTTTAATGTTTGTGCTGGGAGCTTAATTTGAGGTTTTGGAGTTGTTAGTCATCTGGTTGGACCCAAACATACAAGGTTGAGATCAGTGAAGGTTTATGTAGTTGTTTGTGTCTACTGAGCCTCTGCTGGCTTGTTTAGTCTAATAACTGTTTTCAGTTGTGGCTGATAGAGCTGACCCACAGAGGGCTAATGACCTGCTGCTGTCTGAGGTCGTCTGAGGGTCCCGCCTGTTTCAGTGCTGATGAAGATCTACTTCTTCACAGCATTGCTCCTCAGTTTGACCCACAACGTCTTGACTTTGTGAACTGAAGATGATCTTCATGCAGACTGAATGTTCCTTTTTTTTCTGCAGGACTTCAGCTCGTGGATGTGCAGGGAAAACTGAAGCTCCGCATCAGCTAAAGCCGTCCCCCAACATGTGACCCCGCACAATTGTTCATGTTTGAGCCCCTCTTTTGCTTGGCCTCCTCTTGCTGCTCATGCATTAGCTCTGCTGTGCAGACGGAGCAGAGTGAATTCGCCCCCTCCTTCAGGACCTCTGCCTTTCGGGCAACCCGCTCTGGCGGCGTGTTGGTGTACAATGGCGCGGCGGGATGCTAAAGACAGCTGCGGGGGACTGTGATGTCAGAGCCCAACAGCCCAGGCGAGAGCCCATTTGGCGCTCCCAGATTCTTTGTGGGCTGCGAGGACGATGAGAGCGAGGCCGTGGAGGAGCACATGAGGACAGACATGGAGCTGTATGAGGACGACGAAGACTCAGACTCGGTGAGAAACGTGTCCATCCCACGATGCAAGGGGTGCATAAGCAGTTTACAAATTCCAGGTCACCTCGTTGGAGCTTGTCTCCATTTTTTCAAAGTGATTTCTACCATAAATGTAATCAAAGCCCAAAACTTCACATTACTAATGTTTAGCCTCAAATCAGCCTCACTCATTGACTGTATCAGAGAACTGGACTAAGTGACCCCTTCCCCCTTATGTTTCAAACAGGAAGTACCTGACAGATTAGAGCATTTGACAGATTTAGTGAATCCCATTTTCAAGCGGTGGGGGTGTGGACTCCCAACAAGCTCAGTCCTGATTGGTGAGAGTAGTTGCCATAGAAACAATAACTTAAACCGACTTGGACCAATTGCTGCTCACTGGCCATGTCAGGCTCCAATATGGCAGCTTCCATATCGCAAAAACATGGTGGTTGAAGTTGGAAGTAAACCATTTCCTATGGATGACGACACACTTACTCAGTCCAGTTCTCAGATACAGTCAATGCTCCTGCTCTTCACATCTGCTGAGGAGTCGAATGACGCCAGCTTGTGGTGCTTACCTTTGGATTCAAAGCTGCTCTGGAAGTGCCGGTGTGTCCAGCCTGTGGAGCACATCTGCTTTGGCTCTCTTTGGGACACCTGTCACATGAATGTGCTGTGAATAAAAGGCTGCTGGTGTTTCTCTCTGCTTCATCCAGCCCCCGGAGCGGCAGATTGTCATGGGGATCTGTTGCATGATGAAGAAGTCCAAGTCCAAGCCAATGACTCAGATTCTGGAAAGGCTCTGCAAGTTTGAGTACATCACTGTGGTCATCTTTCCAGAGGATGTCATTCTGAATGAGTCTGTGGACAGATGGCCTTTGTGTGACTGCCTCATCTCCTTCCACTCCAAGGGTACGGCCCGTCGGCCCCCACCTGCACCCCTGCTAAAGAATGGGTTTTTCTGCACCTCTGTGGGGCTCAGTTTGATTTCATATTCCAGAGCAACATCTGCTCCATTACTGCATGTCTGCTGTCTGTTTCCTGTGAGCTGTGCATGTGGTTCTGGTTCTGCACCCACAGCTTTGGCTGTTAGTCCCACAGTTCATAGTTCTGTTTTTGATGAGCTGCTTTCTAGAGATATGTTGTTTTTATCTTCATAAATTGTCAGTTTGAATAAAGTTGCAGATCACTGTCATTCACAGAAGTTTATCAGACACGCCTGATGACATGACCAAATCTACCCTGCGTTCAGCTTCTTCTTAGACTAGTATTCAAACACAGCATCTGCACATTCAGACACGTTTGAACCCCCCCCACCCTATCATGCTGACAGCAGCGTTAACTTTGGAGGGTGGGGGGGATTTTGCCTTCAGCAGATCTGTAGGAAATCAGGAAGCAGCAGGTAGATGAAGGCTCTACCTGCTTTATGTTAATACAAACTGAATGAGAAAACCTCCAAACATTGGCTAACTAAATGAATGAAATGAAAACAATAAATTGAATGTGGTCAAAAGTATTTCCTTTAAAGGACTAGAGGGATTATTTCTGTTGTAGTGCTGGGATCATCCAACTTTATTTGAAGTACTTTCAGCAAGAGTAGAAAGCTCTGCAGTAAATGAATCGTCGTGTGTACGACATTTGTAGTTTCTTAAAAATCAGATTTCAGCATCAAAACTTCTGTAATCTTAATGAAGGAAAGTGGAATTAATAAAGCTTTACTTAATTCCTGTAAAGCTATGTTCACACCAGGCTTTCAAGAATGTGCTAACTGCGGGTTCTTGAATACTCATTTGGCTCATGGTCTTTATACTAGGCTAGCAGGGAGGGACTTTGTCCATTTTTTGCCATTTTTCACAGCCCTGTTCTAATGTAAGAAAGACTTGGGGTAATCATTTCTTCTCCATAGTCGATTTTCAAACGGTTTGCACATTGGTGAGATGAAAGGGACGCCATCTATACATCACTACAAAATCTGAGACCCTGATTGGTCAAAGTTTATCTCTCAATGCATTTTCAGTGGCTGCACGTTTGTATGAAAACTCCAAAACAGATGTTTTGAAGAAACTTGTGTAGCTACTCATGAATGCGAGAGTTTTGAACTCTTGTGAAGCCCAAAATGAGTTTAGTTGAAAGTGGCTGCTTGAACACAGGTTACAGAGGGTGGTGTGAGCATTGCTGGAGTCTGATATAAGTCTTGTTTAAGCTCCACCCCTCTGACGACGTCCTTGTTTGCTGGCTGAAAGCAGGATTCCCTCTGGATAAGGCAGTGAGTTATGCCAAACTGAGAAACCCTCTGCTTCTCAACGACCTCAACATGCAGTACTACATCCAGGACAGGTGTGTCTTCTTCAGAGATGACTCTCCACCATTTGAAAAATGCAGTTGTTTTATTTTGGACAAAAGTGAATGAGAGAAATACTAAGCTAAGCTCAAAATGTTTCATTTTCTTCAGGAGGGAGGTGTATCGCATTCTCCAGGAGGAGGGCATCGAACTTCCACGTTACGCTGTGCTGAACCGTGACCCGGACAAACCAGAGGGTCAGTCTGACTCACACTGGGGAATGTTCTTCTGCTCTGGTGCATCCTGCTGTGGAGGATCTTTTATATTATCATGTGGATCACAGAAGAAGCACTCTGATCTTGTGTGACCTGCAGAGATCAGATGTTTCATGTTGTCTGTGGATGCAGAGCTGCAAACCCCTCTGTGTGTTTGCTTCAGAGTGCAACCTGGTGGAGGGGGAGGACCATGTGGAGGTGAATGGAGAAATATTTCAGAAGCCTTTTGTGGAGAAGCCTGTGTGTGCTGAGGACCACAATGTGTACATCTACTACCCAACGTCTGCTGGGGGAGGCAGCCAGCGGCTCTTCAGAAAGGTGTGTCGCTCGTACACCAACTCTCACCACAAGGAGGTGCAATCCAGCACCTCTGTGTGCCATTCCAAAGTTTGGGTAAGAGCAGAGGTTTGGTTTAGGAAGAGCATCTGACAAATCAATGATGTAATTCAAAAACAGATGTTTTGTAACAGATCAGTTTTGGTCTGAGAAAAAGCCACTGGTGCCGTTGATCTACAGGGTTCTGGTGGAACCTGGACTACTGTTGGTGGAAGAAGGAGAAGACAAAGGTGTGTTTTCAGCAGGAGGAAAGGGAAAACAGGAATGAAGGACTTAGAGTAGAACTTTGAACAGAGAGACTTTTCCAGGAAAACTGTTGGTGGACACGATGGACAGAAGAAAAGTGGATCTTGTTTGTGATCAAGAGACCAGATGGAAAGAGAGCAAAACCTTTAGATCAGAAGATGTTTGATCATGGAGTGGATGGAAAGATGAACGGAGGAGTTTGACAAGAATGTTCTGGAGAGAGTCAGAGAGGAAGATGAGTGAAGCTGGAAGTTAAAGGTGTGCTGTCACTGGTTATACTCATGTAGGATGTGACCCAGAGGAGGAGATATTCTGAGGGAGATGAATGAGGAGATCCAGGGTATCTCTAGAGAGGAGAGAGTCACGATTGGATCAGACTATAACGGACATGTGGGTGAAGGAAAGAGACGACGAGAAAGTGATGAAGAAGTTTGATGTTTAGGGCAGAATGCAGAAGAACATAGAGAAGTGGACTTCATTAAAAGAATAGAACTAACTATAAAGACATTTTTCCAGAAAAGAAAGGAGCATATAAGAGCGGCAGAGAATAGGACGAGTTAATCACATTCTGTTTAGATGTTTTCATCTAAAATACATCAGTCATGTGAGGATGACTCTGGTGGTGAGAAATATGAAGAAGATGAAGTCGGGAGAGGAGCAAGAGGCTGAAGACGAAAAGGGAAGAGTGCTGTGTCAAGGTGCAGTGACACCAAACTCTTTTGCGCTACTAATTTGCGTGTCCCTCCACTCCTTTGCAGCGCATAGAATATGCTGCTCGCAGCCAAAAATGTGTTCCCTAAGCTCACCGCCTCTGGCGCATGTGGGAGGAGCTAGCAGCTAATGTTGTTGATCACTACATGATCAGCCTGATTGCTACATGGAGCTAGCAGCTAATGTGTTTAGCCTGATTGTTATATGGAGCTAGCAGCTAATATTTTTTGCCTGAATGTCATATGGAGCTAGCAGCTAATGTTTCTAGCCTGATTGTTATATGGAGCTAGCAGCTAATGTGTTTTGCCTGATTTTTAAATGGAGCTAGCAGCTAATGTTTCTAGCCTGATTGCTACATGGAGCTAGTGGCTAATGTGTTTAGCCTGATTGTTATATGGAGCTAACAGCTAATGTGTTTAGCCTGATTGTTATATGGAGCTAACAGCTAATATTTTTTGCCTGAATGTCATATGGAGCTAGCAGCTAATGTGTTTTGCCTGATTGTTATATGGAGCTAGCAGCTAATGTGTTTTGCCTGATTTTTAAATGGAGCTAGCAGCTAATGTGTTTAGCCTGATTGTTATATGGAGCTAGCAGCTAATGTGTTTAGCCTGATTGTTATATGGAGCTAGCAGCTAATGTGTTTAGCCTGATTGTTATATGGAGCTAGCAGCTAATGTGTTTAGCCTGATTGTTATATGGAGCTAGCAGCTAATGTGTTTAGCCTGATTGTTATATGGAGCTAGCAGCTAATGTGTTTAGCCTGATTGTTATATGGAGCTAGCAGCTAATGTTTTTAGCCTGATTGTTAAATGGAGCTAGCAGCTAATGTTTTTTCCCTGATTGTTATATGGAGCTAGCAGCTAATGTTTTTAGCCTGATTGTCATATGGAGCTAGCCGCTAATGTTTCTAGCCTGATTGTTAAATGGAGCTAGCAGCTAATGTTTCTAGCCTGATTGTTATATGGAGCTAGCAGCTAATGTATTTTCCCTGAATGTCATATGGAGCTAGCAGCTAATGTTTCTAGCCTGATTGCTACATGGAGCTAGCAGCTAATGTTGTTGATCACTACATGATCAGCCTGATTGCTACATGGAGCTAGCAGCTAATGTGTTTAGCCTGATTGTTATATGGAGCTAACAGCTAATGTGTTTAGCCTGATTGTTATATGGAGCTAGCAGCTAATATTTTTTGCCTGATTGTTATATGGAGCTAGCAGCTAATGTTTTTAGCCTGATTGTTAAATGGAGCTAGCAGCTAATGTTTTTTCCCTGAATGTTATATGGAGCTAGCAGCTAATGTTTTTAGCCTGATTGTCATATGGAGCTAGCAGCTAATGTTTCTAGCCTGATTGTTAAATGGAGCTAGCAGCTAATGTTTCTAGCCTGATTGTTATATGGAGCTAGCAGCTAATGTATTTTCCCTTAATGTCATATGGAGCTAGCAGCTAATGTTTCTAGCCTGATTGCTACATGGAGCTAGCAGCTAATGTTGTTGATCACTACATGATCAGCCTGATTGCTACATGGAGCTAGCAGCTAATGTGTTTAGCCTGATTGTTATATGGAGCTAACAGCTAATGTGTTTAGCCTGATTGTTATATGGAGCTAGCAGCTAATATTTTTTGCCTGAATGTCATATGGAGCTTGCAGCTAATGTTTCTAGCCTGATTGTTATATGGAGCTAGCAGCTAATGTGTTTAGCCTGATTGTTATATGGAGCTAGCAGCTAATGTGTTTAGCCTGATTGTTATATGGAGCCAGCAGCTAATGTGTTTAACCTAATTGTTATATGGAGCTAGCAGCTAATGTGTTTAGCCTGATTGTTATATGGAGCTAGCAGCTAATGTTTTTTGCCTGAATGTCATATGGAGCTAGCAGCTAATGTTTTTTGCCTGAATGTCTTATGGAGCTAGCAGCTAATGTGTTTAGCCTGATTGTTATATGGAGCTAGCAGCTAATGTGTTTAGCCTGATTGTTAAATGGAGCTAGCAGGTAATGTTTCTAGCCTGATTGCTACAAGAAGCTGTGTCTGTTTCTTTCATTTATATTGCATGGTAGACACAGATGATGTTTAGTGAACTAGGGTCCGAACATGCAAAAACATTCAGAAAATAATTCACTTTCTGTTCTTTTATTTAATTGTAACAGTAGTTAAATTGGCAAAAAACGTTTTTAGCTTTAACTTTAACATTCTGCTGTATTTCACTTAATGTGCATCAGATAACATGAATGTACCTCAAAAAGCATTAATAATTAAAAAATGTTTTGTGTGCAAATGTTAACTTTCTGTTACAACCCTTAACAGTAGGTTGCAAATAGTAATACATATTGAACATTCAAGTAATAACTTTGGTAACTAAAAAAACTTTATGAACATAAAGGTAAACTGCAAAATAGATTTATCTCAGTATGAGAAATTTGCATGAGCACTGGCAGCTAACCTCTTAAATTTTGGGAAAGAAAGGATCATGGACTGTAAAAACAATGAATACAGCAACATCTCCCCTTTCGTGGTTAAAATATTCAATTTTCACTTCAATTTTATTTATATAGCCCATCATCACAGCTATAGCCGTCTCATTGGACTGACATCAGTATTTTGCAAGAACAAAAAGTCAAACATAAAAATGTAAACAAAAGCTGGTTATAAAACAGACTAAGCTGAACAAACATCTCTGTCCTTACACCCTCCTTCTCGGTGAGGAAAAACTCATAAAATAAACCCTGTCTCTTTTTGGGGCATGCCAATTCAAGGCCTTATAGGTTAGCAGGAGGATTTTGAACTTGATTCTAGATTGAACTGGGAGCCAGTGAAGTGAAGCTAACACAGGAGTAATGTGTTCTCTTCTGCTGGTTCCTGCTAACAATCTAGCTGCTGCATTTTGAACAAGCTGAAGACTTGAAGAACTTTTAGGACACGCTGCTAGCAAAGAGTTACAGTAATCCAGTCTAGACGTAACAAATGCATGGATGAGTTTTTCAGTATCGCTTCTAGATAATATGTTAGGATGTTAGGATGAACGCGTTTGTCCTAACCGAACGCGTTCATCCTAACCAAATGCGTTCGGTTAGGACAAACACTTTTGGTCAGGACGAAAGCGTTCATCGAAAGCATTCATCCTAACCAAACGCGTTCGGTTAGGACAAACACGTTTGGTCAGGACGAAAGCGTTCATCGAAAGCGTTCATCCTGACCAAACGCGTTCGGTTAGGACAAACACGTTTGGTCAGGACGAAAGCGTTCATCGAAAGTGTTCATCCTAACCGCGTTCGGTTAGGACAAACACGTTTGGTCAGGACGAAAGCGTTCATCGAAAGCGTTCATCCTAACCGCGTTCGGTTAGGACGAACGCGTTCGGTGAGAAAAAGTTCCCGCTCATTGAGGACGTGCAAACTCATCTCAACTGTGCTTTGTGCAGATTGGCAGCCGGAGCAGCGTGTACTCTCCAGAGAGCAGCGTGAGGAAGACTGGCTCCTACATCTATGAAGAATTTATGCCCACTGACGGCACCGATGTGAAGGTAGACCACTTCATGATGTGCAGTTTCTTGAAGAACAGAGACACGCCTTAAACTTTTTTGGGGGGGCGTGGTGCTCTGCAGGTTTATACTGTGGGGCCGGACTATGCTCACGCAGAGGCCCGAAAGTCTCCTGCGCTGGACGGGAAGGTGGAGAGGGACAGCGAGGGGAAGGAGGTCCGTTACCCAGTGATGCTGTCAGCTATGGAGAAGCTGGTGGCTCGGAAGGTGTGCCTGGCATTTAAGGTGAGCCGCAGCAGGTGGGCCGAGGGGTCTGAATTGAAGAGAATAAAAAAGCTAAACTGGCTTATCAGAAGCCTCAGTCAAACCATGTGGTTCCCCCTGGCCCCACCTTAAACGTTTGACAGATTCTCCCGAGCCGCTTTCAGTGGAAGGGGTGTGGATTTGGAACATGCTCACTCATGGTTGGTAGCGGTAGGGTCTCTATAAACATGACTCAGAGTGACTCGGACCAATCGCTGTCGTTTCAAAATGATGGTGCACAGATCAGGAAGCAATGGGGACGGATTTGGCTTCATTTTGCGGGAGCTGGAGAAAAGGCATTTTCAATGAGTGACGTCACACCTCGATTTCACCATTGTTTTTTTGGGTTTTTTCGGCCTCTATGATTTGTCCGCAAGTGGATGCATCAGCATGAGGGAAAGCAGGGAGACTTAGTTCAACCATTTCACTTGCTCTCACAAATGAGTTTTTTAAAATGGCATGTGTTTATTTGCTCTGATTTGAATAATAACTCAGAAATGCAGTTTTCAATTCTTTCATTATAGGTCCTCTATCATGAGGAAAATGCTGCAAGAACATGTTAAAATACCAAAAACACAATTTTTAGTGAAGTGGTTCTTTAAACAACAACTTTTTATGTAATTTATCATTCTTGTAGAATTGTGTTTCAACTAAAGGGTTTATGTTTACCAGTTTGTAAGTTAATCATTTTCAAGTCTTAATGCTGATAATGACAGCACTTAAAAAGGACAGTGACCATGTAAAAATGCTGAGTTAATGCAACGTGGTTGAGAAGGTGGGTGCATCACACTTTAGTGCTGGTGCACCCAAGCAAAAAAAGTTCAGTCTGGAGCCCTGCCGCCAGGGACAGTTTCTTACCAACCTGCCGTTGAAGCTCCTTATTTGCTAAAACACTTAATCCAGGTAATAGGCAGCAAAGAAGGCGGGATTTCTGTAAAACCAGCAGGAGGACAGCCCTTGAGGACTTGAGTTTGACACTGCGACCTTAAGGGCCTTGGTTCCGGTTCATTGAGACGCATTTGTGTTATCAGCCCTTTGCTGTTCTCATTCCTGCAGCAAACCGTGTGCGGTTTCGACCTCCTGCGGGCTAACGGACACTCATATGTGTGCGACGTGAACGGCTTTAGCTTTGTGAAGAACTCCATGAAATACTATGACGACTGTGCCAAGATCCTGGGGTACCAGCTTCACCTCTTCTCCCTCCTCTGGTTTATGACCTGATCCGTCCAGTAATGTGTGTTTGCGTGACTCACAGGAACATTGTGATGCGTGAGCTGGCTCCTCAGTTTCAGATACCCTGGTCCATTCCGACCGAGGCGGAAGACATCCCCATTGTTCCCACAACTTCAGGGACCATGTGAGTAAGGCGTCACAGCTGATCATCAGCGTGTCTTCCAATACTCGTGTGTTGACATGAACTTCTCTGATCTTTAGGATGGAGCTACGCTGTGTCATCGCCGTTATCCGACATGGAGACAGAACCCCCAAGCAGAAGATGAAGATGGAAGTCCGCAACCCCATGTGAGTCCCCCACTACCCACGCCCTGTTCCCTGCATCCAGTACAGCAGAGCTCCTGCTCATGCTCGTGTCTTTTTGCTGCAGGTTCTTTGATCTGTTTGACAAGTACGGAGGATACAAGTCTGGGAAATTAAAGCTGAAAAAACCAAAGCAGCTGCAGGTAATGACGGCGTCCTGCAGCTCTTTCACACAGAGCCAGTGGCGGTTCCGGCATATAAACTATAAACTTTGTCTGCTTTACTGAGTAGAAAAATGTGCCACAAATGTATACACTAATATGAAGAGAAAAATGGAACATTCTTGCAAAACATTTATACAAAAAATAAAAGCAGAGAGGAATGAAGCTGTATATTTTTAATGCAATTTCTTACTACAAGCTGAGGAACCACTAAAAGTACTTCTAATAATACTGAGAATAGGAGACTAAGTATTGGATATATGTCATCACAAATATCTAAATAACGTGTCGTTATCCTATTTTAATGAACACATGAGTGAAGGAATTATTTAAAATCGGTTGGATGAGAGCAAATTTAATGATTTGTCTAGTTAGCTGCAT
Source organism: Oryzias woworae (assembly GCA_016861445.1). Lineage (NCBI taxonomy): Eukaryota > Metazoa > Chordata > Actinopteri > Beloniformes > Adrianichthyidae > Oryzias > Oryzias woworae. The sequence goes on from BOLG01000829.1 coordinate 40,633, forward strand.
TTATCTACAAATCTGTTTGGATTAACTAAACGCTAAACGTACAAGCTAACAATAGCCTTAGCCTAACTCTTCTAAGATTATTGTGTATGTTTAATAAAGTTGTCTTATGCTTAGATAATGACATTAACAATGTTCAATGTCATACCTGTACTGAAAGTACAGTACTCGATGTACTTTTCACATTTCTCTTGGTACGCTTTTTTTCTAAATTGGGGGCCGGATGGTTTTGTCTTTTTCATTTTATTGCGCTCACAAAAATAAACAGGTTAGCATCCTCTTTGGTGAGATGAATTAAAGTGGTTTAATTTGAAAGGGGTTTGAGCTTGAGATGAGCGTTAGACTGAAAAATATTCCTAGTTACTTAAATTGCGCTCCACTCTCGCATTTTTTGGCTTGGTATTCCACAGTGTACCATAATGAGGTGTGGGCGCCAGTTTCATTGTCGTGCAGGAGGGGCGGGCACCGTTTGACATTCAAATTCACCTTCACATAAAGAGAGCAGGCGCGTTCTGCTATTCATATTAAAGAAACGAAATACTGAAATATTTTTCTACACATCCATGCCGCCCCCCCGGAAAATGCCAGCCTGGGCGACTGCCCATGTCGCCCATATCAAAAACCACCACTGCCCAGAGCTCAGAGGCTGTAACGGAGCCTTGTTTTCTGACCCCCAACAGGAGGTGCTGGACATCACCCGCCAGCTGCTGGCAGACCTCGGTCAAGACAACGACTGTGAGATTGAGGAGAAAAAGTCCAAACTGGAGCAGCTGAAGACTGTTCTGGAAATGTAAGAGCACTCACATTCACACTTACCCTGCTGATCTAGAGGACCCTCTCTCTGCACAACATTAGACCCAGCACAAGTGTCACGTAAGGACTGGAAACTTCTCATGTTTATAAGAAATCACTTTATCCAGGAGTGAAGAAAACTAGAAAGATAATTCCTCTAAATAAGTTACACCTACTTACTGAAAGTATGCTGTTTGTAATCATTCTGCAGCTGTTGGTACTACAGTTGCTGCATTCATTTTTGACTCTTTGTAGTTTGCTTCTGTTGGTTTGGGATGTTATTCTTAGATTCTAGTCAGATTTTACCTCTATAAAGGATGCTGTTCACCCTGTCAAATGCAATAGTTTCACATTTCTGCAACTATCAAAAAGAAGATTTTCTCAAGAAAGTATGTGACCACCAGCTGGCAGCACATCTGAAACTTTACTGTATATCTTCCAATTGTAGCCCCGGACGTTTATTAGAGACCGGTGTCTATTGGAGACCAGCATTCATTCCATCACAGACAGAATGGTGATGGTTAATGGGTTCATTTTGCAGGGAAATTTGGTCACAAAATGCAGACGACAGCAGATGAACATTTCAGGATTGATTGAAATGATGAGAACATTATTTTCTGCTCTGACTGGCACTGGCTGTGATTGTCTCTTTTCTCTTGAAAGCATCATTACTCTCTGTATGAAAAATCCTCTTCCCTTTCATGCCGATCGTTTCCTGGAGACATGCACACCTTTGCGTCTTTGCTCAATAATTCATGTTCAAACCAGTTCTTCATCACTCGCTTTCTTTGTATCTCCACCAGGAAATCTTTTGCTTGTTGCTCCTTTTCTGCAGCTGTCTTCTTAATATCACTCATTTACTTGTGCCATTCTAGGATACGTTTAGGATCCACCTCAAAATGTGGCTCAGATTTCTCACCAGAATGTTCTTTGGCTAACGCCATCATGAAGTTTAAAATCGAGTGAGCGTTTCTTGACCATCACTACACTGGCTCACAACACAAATACCACAGACACCCGGCATCTGCACGACTGTGCACGACCAGGGGAAGATGGGCAGATCTTAAAGGAGCCCGGCCACTATTAGAGACCCGCCACTATTGGAAGATGTCCTGTACGCACTTTTCTGAGAATAGTTGTTAAAAAAACATCCACCAGACAAAACTAGAAGTTACAAAAGTGCACTGAGATCAAACTAATTGTTTATCTATTACTATATGGATAAACAGAAAAGTGTTTAAACCACCATTAACAGGTTTGGTGTGTGTGACAAGTTCTGTTGAGAAGTAGCAGGGACTCAAACAAAGAGCCTCACGTACCTACATTTAAATTGTGTTTATTAGTGAAGCAGCAAGATTTGCACATGAAAACAAATGGATTGGGTTGACACCTAAAATTAAAGAACTCTTGGCAGTATGTTGGAACTAACTGATTGTTTTACAATGAAATCGAACACTGTGCAAAATGACAATATATAGGGAAAAAGTAACTTGCTGTAACTGGTAGCATCCAAATAAGTTTTTTGTTGCTCTCTATGATGGCGGTGCAACAATACACTTTCTTCACAATTCTGTACAAACCCCAGTTTTTGGTTCATGGTTCTGTTCGAAATGTGATTTATGTATTACAACAACAAAAAGCTAAAAATTCAGACAAATCATTTTTTTAATTTACTAATTGGCAAGTAACGATGAGGAAAACCCTTTCAGTCGGTTTATACTAGGTAAAGAAATAAAATAATAATAATAATAATTTAGTTCAATTTAATTTAGTCCAACAAATGTTTGACACTTAATTAATTATTTAATAAAGTGGTATACAATGATTCACTTTTACTACTATTTGGTTCAATGGTGCGACATGGTTCGGTTTAAACAGACAATTGTGGCATCCCCACTGTGTATGCACTCACCGGCCACTTTAGTGGGTACACCTTACTATTAGCAGGTTTTGCCCTCAGAACGGCCTTTATCCTCAGTGGCGTAGATCCAACAAGGTACTGGAAACATTCCTCAGAGTTTGGTCCATGAAGACACAATAGCATCACACAGTTGCTGCACATCTATGATGCCGATCTCCCGTTCCACCACATCCCAAAGGTGTTCTGTTGGGTTGAGATCTGGTGACTGTGGAGGTCATTAGAGTCCAGTGAACCTATTGTCATGTTGAAGAAACCAGTCTGAGATGATTCCAGCTTTATGACATGGAGCCTCATCCTGCTGGAAGTATCATCAGAAGATGTTACACTGAGGTCATGAAGGGATGGACATGGTCAGCAACAATACTCAGGTAGACTGTGGTGTTGTAACCATGATCAATTGGTTCTATTATCTAAATGCTGCAGCAGAAATGGAGACTCATCAGAGCAGACAACGTTTTTCTAATCTTCTGTTGTCCAGTTTTGGTGAGTCTGTGTGAATTGTAGCATCAGTTTCCTGTTCTTAGCTGATGGAGTGGTGCCCGGTGTGTTCTTCTGCTGCTGTAGTCCATCTGCATCATGTTTAGATGTGTTGTGGGTTCAGAGATGCTCGTCTGCAGACCTCAGTTGTAACCAGTAGTTATTTAAGTTACTGTTGTCTTTCTATCAGCTGGAACAGTCTGGTCATTCTCCTCTGACCTCTGACATCAGCTAGACATTTCTGCCTACAGAACTGCCGCTCACTGGATATTTTCTCTTTCGGACCATTCTCTGTAAACCCTAGAGATGGTTGTGGGTGAAAATCCCAGTCGATCAGCACTTTCTGAAATACTCCTAACAGCATGAGTTCATTATAAATTCCCCTCAGATTTGTGGATGGAACCGTTGTTGCAGAGTAAGCTGATGCACTCCTGACAGGACTCCTTGCAGCCTCTCATTTCATCTCATCTTTGAGCCAGTTTGGAAAGCCTTGTGAGTGCAGCAATGAGAACATGTCTGTACCCCAACTCTGGTGAACTGGTGCGCGTATGCACCGGTTCATTTAACCGAGAGAAAATGTCAGAGCCTCGAAACCTAAGTGACTAAGGAACGAGGGTTGTAATTGATTACAGAAATGTGAATTGTAATTTGTTACGTTACTCTAATACTGGCAAAAGTAAATTACAGTAACTCATTACTTTGTAATCCGTTAGCCCCAACACTAAGCCTCTAGCTCAAAGCCCCTCACACCCCCAACCTAACATTTGTGCTGCAAGAAAAAAAATTTGGCAAGCAATATTGTAGCTATCCAGTCGTACAGTTTTAATCCAGATTACAGCTCAGGAGAGGAAAAACAACCTACACGGATCCGTTTGTCTGCAAGTGGATGCATCAGAATGGAGTGGAGCAGGGAGCTTGTGGCCCGCCCAGTGTGTTTTCTACATCACAAATATGATCTTTTTCAAACAGTAGATTTCTTTCTCTTGTGATTCACAGCAATTTGAATAAAGAAATACTCAGAAATTCAGTTTTAATCTTAATATTCATAGTAAATGTCCTCCATCATCAGATAAATGCTACAAGAACATGTTAAAAACACAATTTTAATCGGAGTAGGTCTTTAAACGAGCTGAAAAACATGGTATGCAGACTGGAAGAGGGGTTCTGGGTTCTCTTGACATGGGATTGGTAGTTCTTCCTCATTGGTTATCTTCTTAAGAGGAACGGAGGTGCAGAGGATGAGGACTTCATCTGAGATGGTCTCTGGAGGCCTAAGCGCTTTTGCTTTCTTCTCAGAGGAGTTGTGCAGTAATTTGCCCCTTGACCTCTGCAGATTATTGGATCGTGTTTGTCTTTTCGTTATCGTCTTGCAGGTATGGCCACTTCTCAGGGATCAACAGAAAGGTGCAGCTGACCTACCTCCCCCACGGGCAGCCCAAGACCTCCAGTGAAGAAGAAGGTGCAGAAATATGTGCTGAGTCCTCTTATGTGGGTCGGGAGGTTTCTATATCTGTGCTCACAGCATCCTGCATTATGTCTCATCTGCAGACACTCGAAAAGAAGGTCCATCTCTGCTGCTGGTGCTGAAGTGGGGGGGGGAGCTAACCCCTGCTGGAAGAGTCCAGGCGGAGGAGTTGGGCAGAGCTTTCCGCTGCATGTATCCCGGAGGACAAGGTGAGGCGCCCTTTACAGATGACCCTCATGTAGATACGGGAGTCAACCTTGCAGCTGAACTCGCAGTCTGGGCTTGTGTCCCCATCTTAGACAGGTAGGAGGCAGCCTGAGGTCACATGATCTGTTGCTATGATTTAAACTCATTTGAAGGCAGCTAAATGCTCACACATTGCATGTCAATCAAAGCACGTTGTTGGTGGGTAGAAATGTAAGTACAGTATGTCTTCCAATAGTAGCCGGGATGTTTATTGTAGACCAGCGTTTATTCCATTACAGACAGAATGATGATGGTTAATGGGTTCATTTTGCGTAAAATTCGATCACATACAAAGAAAAGCGAGCAGAAAATAACAGAGGAACATTTCAGGATTTCTAGAAATGATGAGAACATTTTTTTTCTGTTCTGATTCACACTGACTGTGAACATCAATCTCTGTATCAAAAATCTGTTTCACTTTCATGCCGATCACTTTCCTGGAGACACGAGCACCTTTTCCTTTGCTCAGTTATCCATGAAACGTGCAATTCCACCACTAGGGGGAGCAAAGGAAAAGAAAGGCTATCAGGACCAGAGATCCAGAAATAAACAGCATATCTTTGCTAGTGCGGGCCTCGTTTGGGTAAGATGCAGTTTGGTTTCCCAAGCCTCATGCTTTTAAGTTGCTATGAAAATGATCAGCAGTGGCACCACAATTACCAAAATGTCGTCAAAAAGAAGAAAGGCTGACGTGGAGAGCTGAGCCTTCCAGGAAAAATGGACAGTTTTATTAATTCATGACGCTGAATGCAAAACCTGCGTGCTTGGTACATATGAACAGGTCGCAGTGCTAAAAGAATATCATATTTAGTGCAGTAGGGCAGTTAAGAAAGTAGAAGATTTACCAACTAACTGGACTGAAGGATAAAAAACAAACCAAACAGCAGTCGGCATTCACTGCAGCTGAGATGTCAGTGATGGAGCAGTCAAAGCTGGCTATTTAATGCGAAAAAGTTGGTGCAAAGATCCAAACCATTTGCAGGTGGTAAACACAAAAAATGCACGTTGAAGGCTGCAGAAGCCCCAAAAAGCAGTTGACCTTTGACCAGCAGAAGTGTGTCAAGGATTAGGATTGCAGATCCATGATCTATCAGTAGACTTGGGCAGCCAAATGAAGGACAGAATTCTATGGAGAGAAATTAGTATCAGTCCGATTTGTGTGTGCGTAATCCTGGATTTGTGCGTAACTTTAGGTTTGTGCGTGCGTAATCCTTGATTTGTGCGTAACTTTAGGTTTGTGCATGCGTAATTCTTGATTTGTGCGTAACTTTAGGTTTGTGCGTGCATAATTCTTGATTTTTGCGTAACTTTGGATTTGTGTGTGCATAATTCTTGATTTGTGCGTAACTTTAGGTTTGTGTGTGCATAATTCTTGATTTGTGTGTAACTTTAGGTTTGTGCGTGCATAATTCTTGATTTGTGCGTAACTTTGGATTTTTGTGTGCGTAATTCTTGATTTGTGCGTAACTTTAGGTTTATGCGTGCATAATTCTTGATTTGTGTGTAACTTTAGGTTTGTGCGTGCATAATTCTTGATTTGTGTGTAACTTTAGGTTTGTGTGTGCGTAATTCTTGATTCTTGCATAACTTTAGGTTTGTGCATGCATAATTCTTGATTTGTGCATAACTTGAGGTTTGTGCGTGCATAATTCTTGATTTGTGCATAACTTTAGGTTTGTGCGTGCGTAATTCTTGATTTGTGCGTAACTTTAGGTTTGTGCGTGCATAATTCTTGATTTGTGTGTAACTTTAGGTTAGTGCGTGCATAATTCTTGATTTGTGCGTAACTTTGGATTTGTGTGTGCGTAATTCTTGATTTGTGCGTAACTTTGGATTTGTGTGTGCGTAATTCTTGATTTGTGCGTAACTTTGGATTTGTGTGTGCGTAATTCTTGATTTGTGCGTAACTTTAGGTTTGTGCGTGCATAATTCTTGATTTGTCCGTAACTTTAGGTTTGTGCGTGCATAATTCTTGATTTGTGTAACTTTAGGTTTGTGCGTGCATAATTCTTGATTTGTGCTTAACTTTAGGTTAGTGCGTGCATAATTCTTGATTTGTGTGTAACTTTAGGCTTGTGCGTGCATAATTCTTGATTTGTGTGTAACTTTAGGTTTGTGCGTGCATAATTCTTGATTTGTCCGTAACTTTAGGTTTGTGCGTGCATAATTCTTGATTTGTGTGTAACTTTAGGTTTGTGCGTGCATAATTCTTGATTTGTGCGTAACTTTAGGTTTGTGCGTGCATAATTCTTGATTTGTGCGTAACTTTAGGTTTGTGCGTGCATAATTCTTGATTTGTGTGTAACTTTAGGTTTGTGCGTGCATAATTCTTGATTTGTCCGTAACTTTAGGTTTGTGCGTGCATAATTCTTGATTTGTGTAACTTTAGGTTTGTGTGTGCGTAATTCTTGATTCTTGCATAACTTTAGGTTTGTGCATGCGTAATTCTTGATTTGTGCGTAACTTTAGGTTTGTGCGTGCATAATTCTTGATTTTTGCGTAACTTTGGATTTGTGTGTGCATAATTCTTGATTTGTGCGTAACTTTAGGTTTGTGCTTGCGTAATTCTTGATTTGTGTGTAACTTTAGGTTTGTGCTTGCATAATTCTTGATCTGTGCATAACTTTAGGTTTGTGCGTGCATAATTCTTGATTTGTGCTTAACTTTAGGTTAGTGCGTGCATAATTCTTGATTTGTGTGTAACTTTAGGTTTGTGCGTGCATAATTCTTGATTTGTGTGTAACTTTAGGTTTGTGCGTGCATAATTCTTGATTTGTCCGTAACTTTAGGTTTGTGCGTGCATAATTCTTGATTTGTGTGTAACTTTAGGTTTGTGCGTGCATAATTCTTGATTTGTGCGTAACTTTAGGTTTGTGCGTGCATAATTCTTGATTTGTGCGTAACTTTAGGTTTGTGCGTGCATAATTCTTGATTTGTGTGTAACTTTAGGTTTGTGCGTGCATAATTCTTGATTTGTGTGTAACTTTAGGTTTGTGTGTGCATAATTCTTGATTCTTGCATAACTTTAGGTTTGTGCATGCATAATTCTTGATTTGTGCGTAACTTTGGATTTGTGCGTGCGTAATTCTTGATTTGTGTGTAACTTTAGGTTTGTGCGTGCATAATTCTTGATTTGTGTATAACTTTAGGTTTGTGCGTGCATAATTCTTGATTTGTGCGTAACTTTAGGTTTGTGCGTGCATAATTCTTGATTTGTGCGTAACTTTAGGTTTGTGTGTGCATAATTCTTGATTCTTGCATAACTTTAGGTTTGTGCATGCATAATTCTTGATTTGTGCGTAACTTTGGATTTGTGCGTGCGTAATTCTTGATTTGTGTGTAACTTTAGGTTTGTGCGTGCATAATTCTTGATTTGTGTATAACTTTAGGTTTGTGCGTGCATAATTCTTGATTTGTGCGTAACTTTAGGTTTGTGCGTGCATAATTCTTGATTTGTGTGTAACTTTAGGTTTGTGCGTGCATAATTCTTGATTTGTATGTAACTTTAGGTTTGTGTGTGCGTAATTCTTGATTCTTGCGTAACTTTAGGTTTGTGCATGCATAATTCTTGATTTGTGCGTAACTTTGGATTTGTGCGTGCGTAATTCTTGATTTGTGTGTAACTTTAGGTTTGTGCGTGCATAATTCTTGATTTGTGTATAACTTTAGGTTTGTGCGTGCATAATTCTTGATCTGTGCATAACTTTAGGTTTGTGCATGCATAATTCTTGATTTGTGCGTAACTGTAGGTTTGTGCGTGCATAATTCTTGATTTGTGTGTAACTTTAGGTTTGTGCGTGCATAATTCTTGATTTGTGCGTAACTTTAGGTTTGTGCGTGCATTATTCTTGATTTGTGTGTAACTTTAGGTTTGTGTGTGCGTAATTCTTGATTCTTGCATAACTTTAGGTTTGTGCATGCATAATTCTTGATTTGTGCGTAACTTTAGGTTTGTGCGTGCATAATTCTTGATTTGTGCATAACTTTAGGTTTGTGCGTGCATAATTCTTGATTTGTGTGTAACTTTAGGTTTGTGCGTGCATAATTCTTGATTTGTGTGTAACTTTAGGTTTGTGCGTGCATAATTCTTGATTTGTGTGTAACTTTAGGTTTGTGTGTGCGTAATTCTTGATTCTTGCATAACTTTAGGTTTGTGCATGCATAATTCTTGATTTGTGCGTAACTTTAGGTTTGTGCGTGCATAATTCTTGATTTGTGCATAACTTTAGGTTTGTGCGTGCGTAATTCTTGATTTGTGCGTAACTTTAGGTTTGTGCGTGCATAATTCTTGATTTGTGTGTAACTTTAGGTTAGTGCGTGCATAATTCTTGATTTGTGCGTAACTTTGGATTTGTGTGTGCGTAATTCTTGATTTGTGCATAACTTTAGGTTTGTGCGTGCATAATTCTTGATTTGTGCTTAACTTTAGGTTAGTGTGTGCGTAATTCTTGATTTGTGCGTAACTTTAGGTTTGTGCGTGCATAATTCTTGATTTGTGTGTAACTTTAGGTTTGTGCGTGCATAATTCTTGATTTGTCCGTAACTTTAGGTTTGTGCGTGCATAATTCTTGATTTGTGTAACTTTAGGTTTGTGTGTGCGTAATTCTTGATTCTTGCATAACTTTAGGTTTGTGCATGCGTAATTCTTGATTTGTGCGTAACTTTAGGTTTGTGCGTGCATAATTCTTGATTTTTGCGTAACTTTGGATTTGTGTGTGCATAATTCTTGATTTGTGCGTAACTTTAGGTTTGTGCTTGCGTAATTCTTGATTTGTGTGTAACTTTAGGTTTGTGCTTGCATAATTCTTGATCTGTGCATAACTTTAGGTTTGTGCGTGCATAATTCTTGATTTGTGCTTAACTTTAGGTTAGTGCGTGCATAATTCTTGATTTGTGTGTAACTTTAGGTTTGTGCGTGCATAATTCTTGATTTGTGTGTAACTTTAGGTTTGTGCGTGCATAATTCTTGATTTGTCCGTAACTTTAGGTTTGTGCGTGCATAATTCTTGATTTGTGTGTAACTTTAGGTTTGTGCGTGCATAATTCTTGATTTGTGCGTAACTTTAGGTTTGTGCGTGCATAATTCTTGATTTGTGCGTAACTTTAGGTTTGTGCGTGCATAATTCTTGATTTGTGTGTAACTTTAGGTTTGTGCGTGCATAATTCTTGATTTGTGTGTAACTTTAGGTTTGTGTGTGCGTAATTCTTGATTCTTGCATAACTTTAGGTTTGTGCATGCATAATTCTTGATTTGTGCGTAACTTTGGATTTGTGCGTGCGTAATTCTTGATTTGTGTGTAACTTTAGGTTTGTGCGTGCATAATTCTTGATTTGTGTATAACTTTAGGTTTGTGCGTGCATAATTCTTGATTTGTGCGTAACTTTAGGTTTGTGCGTGCATAATTCTTGATTTGTGTGTAACTTTAGGTTTGTGCGTGCATAATTCTTGATTTGTATGTAACTTTAGGTTTGTGTGTGCGTAATTCTTGATTCTTGCGTAACTTTAGGTTTGTGCATGCATAATTCTTGATTTGTGCGTAACTTTGGATTTGTGCGTGCGTAATTCTTGATTTGTGTGTAACTTTAGGTTTGTGCGTGCATAATTCTTGATTTGTGTATAACTTTAGGTTTGTGCGTGCATAATTCTTGATCTGTGCATAACTTTAGGTTTGTGCATGCATAATTCTTGATTTGTGCGTAACTGTAGGTTTGTGCGTGCATAATTCTTGATTTGTGTGTAACTTTGGATTTGTGCGTGCATAATTCTTGATTTGTGCGTAACTTTGGATTTGTGCGTGCGTAAATCTTGATTTGTGCGTAAATTTGGATTTGTGCGTGCGTAATTCTTGATTTGTGCGTAACTTTAGGTTTGTGTGTGCATAATTCTTGATTTGTGCATAACTTTAGGTTTGTGCGTGCATAATTCTTGCTTTGTGCATAACTTTAGGTTTGTGCGTGCATAATTCTTGATTTGTGCGTAACTGTAGGTTTGTGCGTGCATAATTCTTGATTTGTGTGTAACTTTGGATTTGTGCGTGCATAATTCTTGATTTGTGCGTAACTTTGGATTTGTGCGTGCGTAAATCTTGATTTGTGCGTAAATTTGGATTTGTGCGTGCGTAATTCTTGATTTGTTCATAACTTTAGGTTTGTGTGTGCATAATTCTTGATTTGTGCATAACTTTAGGTTTGTGCGTGCATAATTCTTGCTTTGTGCGTGCATAATTCTTGATTATGAGTTGATCAAGTTTATTTAAATGATCAAATATTTGGTAAGGACCAACAGTCAGCATTTTCAAAGCCCCCGTTTACACAGGTCAACAGCTAAAACATGTTGATTTACTGTTTGTTTTCCTTCAAGCTGCTTTTCACTCAAGTGAACAAAGACAGCCCCCCCCAGTGGTTAGCTGTTGTTTGGTCTTTAAACAGGAAGTGATGCGTTGCTCCTGGTCGGTCTGTTTTTGTAGGAGACTACGCTGGTTTTCCGGGCTGTGGTCTGCTGCGGTTGCACAGCACCTACAGACACGATCTTAAGATCTACGCGTCTGATGAGGGCCGTGTCCAGATGACGGCGGCCGCCTTCGCAAAGGTACGAGGGTTTCTCTTTTTGTGGATGTTACTGAGGTGGAACTTCTCTTACAACTACGAGCAGATAGTTTTATAATATTTTTATTTTTATTTTATTTATTTTTATTAAATATTGACATCTAACTTTCCAGAACCTTCAGTTGTGCCTATATTTCCTTCACTACTCAATGCACTATATATAGTGTGTTTACCATTGTGTGGAGCTGTCCAAATCTGCAATTTCAGAATCCAGTGCCCTAAAAATATCTCCGAGGTCTTTAGGAAAAGCCAGTGTGCACTAATACTCATTAGACTGGCGAATATCGATCACAATGCATTAAGTTTAAAACATTTTTGTGGAAAAATGGTGTTCAACTTGTTTTTTATAAACCAGTGAAGTTTTCATCTTCAGAACACAGTGCGCTCATAAATAGTCTTTGTAAAGTTCTTGTATTTATTAGGTTTGCTAGGCTTTGTAAAATTGGTGACTTCACAAAAAAAGTAGTGAGCATGGTGCCCGTAATGTTTTCAAAATCCAGGGCGTTAGATAGTCCTGCACTAAATTGTTTTTTAGTATTTCCAGTTCGTTTTCTCTGTCAGAAACCATTGTGTCATCAGCGACACGTTTGTCTTTGTGCTGTTTTTCACTAAAATTGAGTAAAGTTGTTTTGGAATGGAAGTGCAGGGACCACCAGACCTGTTGACCTTCTTGGTTGCAGCTCCGCCTTCAAGACTTTGTCAGAGTTTGAAAGTGGGCGGGGTTTCTGCCGTAAAGTGTGTTCTGACCACAGTCTGCTCTGATGTCTGCTTTGTGGTGTCTGTGTGGGCAGGGCCTGCTGGCTCTGGAGGGGGAGCTGACACCCATCCTGGTCCAGATGGTAAAAAGCGCCAACATGAACGGGCTGCTGGACAACGACAGCGACTCTCTGAGCAGCTGCCAGCACCGAGTCAAGGCCCGGCTGCACGAGATCCTGCAGAGCAACCGGGAGTTCACAGAGGAAGACTTTGAACGGGTGATTATCATGGAGGCGCACCCGTGTGTACCGCAGATCCCCTACTTCCCACCCCGACCCCCTGCCACGCATCATTTAAATCAATTTTCCGATCAAACAGTCCGCAATTTGCGTCCACCGTCTTTATTTTAATGTCTGTCACGCCTGATGCTTGTTCAAAAGTGTGTTTTGTGTTTGAAACACTTGACCCCCTGCGTGTGGGAGGTGTTTTTCTCCAACTCCAAAAACACGGTTGATCACGGATCAGGTTTATTTATTTTGAAGAGTTCTACAGAAAACATCGGTAAACATGTTGACACGTCAGGGCTGCTTTTCAAAAAATAAAAATGACTAACTATATAACTTTTTAGCTTTTATCTATTTTTCTTTCTTTTTACTTATCAGAAATATGATCTGCACCGTGATTTGGTTTTTCACATTCCTTAACTGTGCGGTTTTGGAGGTTTTTTCAGCTCTGGGCTGCAGAAAACCTTGATTCTAATTCAGCTGCATCACCTGCATGTGTTTGCTGCAGCTGGCTCCCACCTGCAGCGCCTCTTTGGTCAATTCCATGAAAATAGTCAAGAACCCGGTGGACACGTGCGACCAGGTGTATGCACTGATCCAGAGCCTCACTTTGCAGATCCGGTGGAGGATGGAAGACCCCAAATCTGCTGGTGAGTGAAGCTGCTGAGGTCAGAAAGGAGCTGGATGTTTGATTTCATGCAAAAACTCAGGATTTTCTTTCCCCAACACTCTGCTTTCTTGGGCTTTTATTGTTCAGAGTAAACAGCGAGCAGACATGAAAACATCAGCTAGCAAAGAGGAGCTTGTTCCACGAGAAGCCCTGCACCCCACCCCGTCACTCCTGTTAATTCACCTCAGTGAAGTGTTTCGCTGATGAAGCAGTGGGACATGACGATTCTCAACAGGATCCAGACTGAACTGGAGGATGTAGCTGCCAGACTTTCACCAGAAACAAAGAGTTTATTAAAGAGCAGTTGTGTTATGATGCAGGGGTGGCCAAACGTTTTGACTCGTGAGCCACAGTGTTCTAAAATTCGACAGAAAGACTGGACCAGGAGCAGATGGGTGGTGTGTTTTGTTTTCCCAACTCATTAGAGAAAAAAATAGCCTAATATGGACAAAAACATGCTTAAATGTTGATTAAAACAAATATATAGCATATATCTATTTTTAAACAGAACATTTTGGGGTTTTTATTTCAAAACTTTGGCTTTTTTTTATTTTCGTGCAAATTGCACCGGTACTGATGTCAGAAAATGCATTTTCTGTCTATCTTCACACCTCCAAGGTGAGGGTCTTCATGTTGTGGGAACAGGGAAGCAGGAACTTGGTAGCATTGGGAGGGGATGTGGGTTCAGTAGTTGGAGAACTCACTCAGTGAACCTGCCCCCATCCCTGCAGACCTGCAGCTGTACCACAGTGAGACCCTGGAGCTGATGCTGCAGCGCTGGACCAAACTGGAGAGGGACTTCCGCATGAAGAACGGCCGCTACGACATCAGCAAGATACCAGACATCTACGACTGCGTCAAGTACGACGTGATCCACAACGCCACGCTGGGGCTGCAGGACACGCTGGAGCTGTTCAGGCTATCCCGGGCTCTGGCCGACATCGTCATCCCACAGGTGGGGGGGGGGTGTACGCAGTAACATGAGTTTGATGGTACAGAGGTTTGGACTGCACGGCCTGATGATCGTGATTGTTTTTGAATCTCTCACTGACCGTCGCACAAAGAGTGATACCTTTTTTCCTTATTAAAAGTTTGATTTTTATAATAAAACTGTTCTAAACTGCAAAACCTTTGCCCCACTGACATATTTTCCAGTAAATGTTACTCAAAGCTTTACAAAGCTAACAAAGAGGAGAACATGAGGAGACAACACTTTGAGCTAGAAGGGAAGGTAATTGATTGATTTGCTTCTTTTTGTTGGGCTGAAAGCTGATCCTTGGTTCAGTCCGTCCTCCTCCTGAACATCTCTGTATCACCTACAGAACATCTCACCACTGTCCTCCAGCTCTTATTCATGTCCTGAACATCTCCAACTATCTTCTCTCCTGCTCCAGACGTTCCAATCCAAACCACAGCCCTGTCTGGATCATGTCATTGACTTTCTCTAGCTCTACAAAGACTTGATGCAGCCTCCAGTTCTGGTGTGCATCTTCAGCCGCTCTGCAGCATCTTCGTTTCAGTTTTTTTGTAGCCTTTCTTGGCTGTTCTTTTTCATTCTCCTATAGATCAACCACACCTTGCAGACATAATTCTGATGAAGCCTGACTCATTGCTGCTGTGCTGCTTCCCTGTAGCTCTGCTGGGAGAGCTGGCAGCCTGTTTGTTGAGGCCTGCAGTCTCTGTCAGGACTCGCTGTCCATCCTGGACTCCATCCACCCCTTTCTTCTGTCTTCATGCAGGAATATGGGATAAATAAAGTGGAGAAGTTGGACATCGCATACGCCTACTGTCTCCCACTGGTCAGAAAAATCCAGCTTGACCTGCAGAGGACCCACGGCGACGAGGCTGTCAACAAACTGCATCCCCTGTGAGTCTAATGCACTAGTGCACCCTACCTCTTATAAAGTGCTTGAGATTTTGGTGGGGTGAACCACATGCATGGTACATCTCTGAGAACGCAGAGAAGGTTCTGGATGGGATCCTTTTCTGAATTGCATGTCCTCATGCTCGAGGGTTGTACATCTCTGAGAATGTTCTGAAGAAAGCATGCATCCTGTTGGGATTTCTGTCAGCGTGTCTCATTCTGGCCAATCAAGTTTGACAGAAAAATCTTCTCAATCTTTTCAAGGGCAGCAGGTTTGATTCATGTGTAAAAAAAACATTATTTTTTTGCTCGAGAGAATAAACTGATCATACTAGAGCTCTTCCACCCACAGAGCGTTCTTTCTCTCTCTTCCAGGGTCACAGAACGTTAAGTAAAACCTGGAATCTGTGTATTTAAATCTGGAAATCTTAATATGAACTGAGCTAAAGCAACAACAGAATTAAGTTCTTCTGCTCAAAAAACATGAATACCTGTCCATGCTGATGAAGCGTCATGTGTTCTTGCCACAGCATTCGGGTTTTTATTTTGAAATCCGTGCCCAGATCTTCTAGGAGTGTCTGTATCATAGTTTACCAAAATGATGCTGGATTAGATGATGCTGCGCCTGTGATCAGAGTTTTAATCTATGGCCACTGACGTGGTTGTGCGTACGGTGTGGTGCCTTTAGGTACTCTCGCGGCGTGATGTCCCCAGGTCGCCACGTCCGGACGCGTTTGTACTTCACCAGTGAGAGCCATGTCCACTCGCTGCTCAGCATCTTCAGATACGGAGGCCTGCTGGACGTAAGCAAACAAGAATCCTGCCGAGCTTTAGGCGCTGGGTCTGAGCTGAAGGCCGTCCTTTCTGTGCTGCAGGAGGAAAAGGACCAGCAGTGGAAGAGAGCCATGGACTACCTGGGAGCCGTCTCTGAACTCAACTACATGACTCAGATCGTCATCATGCTCTATGAAGACAACAACAAGGTGAGTCTCTGTAATGGAGGGACTCTCATGAAAGAACGGATAGATCTCCAGCTTAATGTTTGGGAGAATCTGAAAGATCTCTGCCTCTTCCGTTTACTGTTTACCACTCCTAAACTTAAACTGTTGCTGTCTGGGATATTTTCCAAACACATCAGTTTAGATTTTTTGTTCATTTTTAAATGCCATATTGTCTGAAGAATAAATTGCTGGACTAAAGAAAAAAAAAAAGCATAATTAAGAAGATAAAACATATTTAAGTCGCACTTTCAGGAGAGAGTGCAATGCATCAATGGGGGAGGAGCTCAGTCACCCGGGAAGAGCTTGGAGTCGAGCCGCTGCTCCTCCACATCCAGAGGAGACAGTTGAGGATGCTCGGGCATCTGGGTCAGATCCACCTGGACGCCTCCCTGGAGAGGTGATCCGGGCATGTCTCACTGGGAGGAGACCCCGTTCTGTTGGCTGTGCATTGAGTCACGCCAACAGAACGCTGCTGTTCCAGTAGAGGACAGGCAGGCATCAACCACTAAAAGCATTCTAGCTCTCTCATTTCTTAACCCATTTTCACAAAACATGGCTCAAATTAAGTTATTGATCTCATGGTATATTTAAATATGTATTATCTCTGAAGAATAATCTGTAACTAGAGCAAGAACTGCGCCTTCTAGTGTTTTAGGTAAAGTGTTGCTGTTAAATGAACAGCTTCTAAATACTTGTGGTTTTTGCCTGTATACTAGAATCTATATAACTAGGCTTGTAAATGTTTGTCACCCAAACCCAGAAACGAGGGAGATTGATGAAGTTCAGTGTCACAAATGGTTAATAAACTTTACAAAGTTAAGTAACTTAGCCATTTTCCTATTAAAAACACCTCAAAGTGCTGTACAAAGAAAACAACACCCTCTATCTAACACGCATGCAAATAAAATTAGGAAAGCAACAACTTGTAAAAAGAAGCAGGCGAACAAGGTTCTTTGTAAGGCTAATTCCAAGTAATCCATGCATGTCCTGCATTGTGCATGTGAAGGATATCTCCTCTGAGGAGCGCTTTCATGTGGAGCTCCACTTCAGCCCTGGAGTGAAGGGGGTGGAGGAGGAGGAGAACGCACCCACCGGGTTTGGCTTCAGACCTGCTTCTGCAGATGTGGCCCGACAGGTGAGGCCACAGCAGCTCCTCCATTCTTCTGTCGCTGTGGTCTGTTAGATGGTTTGACTTGAAGTTCTGCTTCTTCAGAACGGGCAGAAACAGCAGGACCCCGGCAGCTTGGACGACCTTTCCCGAGACGAGACAGACCGAGCTGTGCCACTGTCCGAGCCGGTCACTATTCCCAAGAAGTCTCCACTCATTCGCAATCATAAGACTGGATCCATGGAGGTCTGACTGACCCACAAACTGCCATCTTTCATTGTCCTGCTGCTATGTTTTTATGGTAATGCCGCCTCCTGGTCTCTGTGTCTCCGCCAGGTTCTGTCAGAGACATCCTCTTCCAAAGTGGGCAGCTATCGCCTCTTTTCGCTCTGCTCACGTCAGTCCCCTGAGATGAAACAAAGTGGATTAGGTAAGTGCGGGAGCACGCTGTTGGTGTGGCAGCCGTGAGTCTTAACAGTCTTTTTTGATCACTTAGAAAGGGGTTCATGTTTTAGCACCAGGACTATCAGAGGGATGGTTTGGCCCCCTCTTTGAACTTCTTTCATAACACATTTGTTTTTTTGTAAAAACATTTATATTTGTTGTAATGAATACAATAACAGTGCATGTCTAGATTAGGAATTCATTTTTATACCCCACTGAAACAGCAACACTCCTCTGGTGTCATGACAACGAGCATTTTACATTTGTCACCTTATCTAAACTTGGCACAGGCAGTCAGTGAATGTGCGTTTGTAATTATTTCCATTTCAGTGCAGATGTATGGAAGATACTTAAGTGAGACACATGAGTTTGGACATGGTTGTGCCAATTTTGGAAAAAGGGCGTTGATTCATTTGAGAGTAAATGTTTTATTTGTGTTTTAATTAAATAACTGTGTACTTTTGAGATGTTCCTTTAGCCATGGATATGCTGCTCAGAAGAACAGCACTTTCGTCCAATACAACGCCCCTGTAGATGGTCAGAAATTAGGGATGTAACAATAAATCGAAGAATCAGTTTCTATTCCTACAATCCAACCAGATCGATCTGTCTGAGGCAAGTTGTTAATCAATTATTAAGTCTTTAAACATCATCATTAAGTTAAATCAATCAATTATATTGATATTAAGACATTTCCATTAGAATTGAGACATGGCAGGTCTAATGTACTGTTGTGTAAAAACAACCAATTTAAGCTACACTTGAATATCTTGCAGGAAATACAAGAAATCTAAAAAACTTACAGTAACCTACACTGTTCAGTACGCAGGTACAATTTTGCTCAGAAGTTTACAAAACCTGTAAGAAAGGATGTTTGTTGGTCATGAATTGTTACATCCTTAGTGGTAAAAGTAGTCTGCTTTCTTAAGAACACATACACCATTATGAGGTCACTTTTAATGTTCTGAATTATTATCTAACTAAAAGAAAAATGAAGATTTGCTTTTTTATTTTCATCTTTTAAAATAAGGATAATAAGCCAACTCAAAAAGTACAAATAATGATTTCTGATTCATTAAAGAGAATACTTCATTGATCAGTATAACCACTTTTCTTAAGAACAGTAACAAGCTTTCCGTTTGTTCTGGTCAGAACCAACTTTGTTTTGCCGTAACGACAGGCTCTGTTCAGAGAGGTGTACTGGTTTCCTTCACTGTAAATGTCTTGCTTAAGAAGAGCCCAGAAGTTCTTATAGTGGTTGAAATCAGGTGAAGAACTCAGCCGTGTCATTCGTTTTTGTCCTTTAGGGCCTTTGGTGGCCAGCCACACAGTGGAGAACTTTGGTTCATATAATGGAACATTGTCTTGTGTAAAAACACAGGTTTTCTTGGTTTTCTGTACCATTGCCTGAAGCAAGTGTCTTCTGAAAATTGACAGTAGGTCTGAGAGTTGATTTTGAGTTGATTTTCAACTCAAAAAGGTCATGTTTAATAATACCTGCCCGTATCAGTACGCCACCTCCATCTTGCCAGTGTCTGAAGCAAAGTTGGCGTCTGTGTTACTTTTTCAACCACAACCCATCCATGTGGTTCGCCACGAGTCACTCTCCATCTCTTCAATTCACAAAGCACATCATGTCTTGGCCCCTTGTTGGTGCTTTAACTCTTGTGTCGTGTTCAGAGGTGGTCGGGTTTCTTGCCGTCACCAGGACCGTGACCATCTCTGAGAGCTGGACACCTCATACTTTCCAACTCTCCAGCGAGGCTTGAGTTGTGAAATATAGCAGCACTTGAGGAAAATGGGTTCCAGGTAGCTTCATCCTTGATTCTTGTCAAATTTTTGGCGGTGAACTTGTGTCTTCTCACGACCCCATTGACTATTTGCTAGAAAGCGTTTGATGACCTCAAAATCCCGGAGTGCTGCATCCTTGTGAAAGTCTTTTGACAATTCTTGACTTTCAGAGTCCGGTTTGATTTTTTTTTCGTGGCTCATTTTTCCTAAGAAGACGACTCTGCTTTATAATTTGTTCATAGATAATCTTCTTAAACTGTTTACATTTGTTAGGTTTTACTTCAGGAAATGATGGATATCTTATTTGGAGTTAAAAAAAACAAACTTGACAGTATGTGTCCGAATTGCATTAAAATCCAGGGGACCGGATAGTCCCTCGCTATACAGTCCTGTCCTGTAGTAGTGAGGGAGTTCAGACACAGCCCTTGGTAAAGGCTGTTGACATTACCTGTATCTGAAAAGTTTGCTGTCACTCATAGAAAATGGTTTACTTCTGCTCCAACCATATGAAGTGAATTCAGTCGCCATCTTGTTGTGGATGCTGCCATGCTGGAACCAGACATCAGTAAAGGCCACCCCCCCTCACACTTTAAATGTTTGAATGTTCAACGTGAGACCACCTACTTTCACGAAGGATTCGGGTTGGTCAGTTTATAAGTTGAAAAACTTGCACTACAGAAAAAGTGTCCTGGATAAATATTCTGGTTATCAAGAACATGTTCAAAGAAGGTGCTGTATCAGAGCAAGAATAGTTTTTCTGACAAACAGAATGACTGAAGAACGGCTGTTTACTTCTACACTCTAGTTCTTCTGCTCAGTCACTGGGTGTTGATCTCCTTGGGCCACGCCCTCCCTCTTTACACAAATACACATCACTTGGTGTGCATTACATCTAAACAGCATTCAAGGTTAAACGGTTTAGAGTTATACATTCTGAAACAGATGTTCAAAATCCTCACTTGCCTAAGAACACCGTATGCATAAATAAATAAAGAAATGTTTGGATGCGACAAACTAAAGTAGTTTAAAGACCAGAGGGATTGAACTATAGAGGCTGTGAACATCTGTGATGGTTCTGAAGCTGCTGGGTTGTTTTAAGGACATCAGACAATGCAGTGGTGACTAACCCATCCCCACCCCCCCCACAGGCTCTCAGTGTGCCGGGCTCTTCAGTACTACTGTCTTAGGGGGCTCATCTAGCGCACCTAACCTGCAGGACTACGCACGTGTGCACCGCAAAAAGTTCTCCTCTGGCAGCCTTCCCTACAAAGACGGTAGGTGTCCCACCCCCTGCGTCCTAACAGAGGGCAGCGGCGAGAACCCCCCCCCATGTCAAAAGGGATAGGTGCAGAAATATCACCTGCCTCTTTCAATTCTAAAGTTTTCATCAGCATAACAGCATCAGTCTGCTACGTAGAGCCTTGCTAAACACACCTCTGTTCCAGAATGTCTCAGGTCACACACACACACACACACACACACCGCCCACACACACCACACACACACACCACCCACACACACACACAGACCACACACACCGCCCACCACACAAGCACACACACACCCCACAACACCACCCACACACCACCCCACACACACACAACACCACCCCAACACAACACACACAACCCCCCCCCACACACACACACACACACCCCCCACACACCCACCACACACACACAACCCACACACACACACACACCACACACACCACACACACCCACACACCACCCACCACCACACACACACACAACCACACACAACCACACCACCCACACACACACACACACCACCACACACACCCACACACCACCCCACACCCACCACACACACACAACCCCCCACCCCACAACCACCCACACACCACCCACACACACACACACAACCCCCCCCCACACCACACACACACACCACCACACACACCCCACACACAACACACACACACAACCACCCACACCAACACACAACCACACACACACCCCACCCCACACACCACCCACACACACACCACACAACCCACCCCCCCCACACACACACACACCCCCCACACACACACCACCACACCACCCCCACCACACACAACACACACCACACCCAACAAACCCCACACACAACCCCAACACACCCCCACACACACACACACATACCCCCCACACACACACACACCCCCACACCACAACCCAACCAACAAACCACAACACACACCCCAACCCACACACCACACCACCACACCCACACACACCCCACCCCCCCACACACCACACACACACCACACACAACACCCCACAACACAACACACACAACACCCACCCACACACACACACAACACACACCACCACCCACCCACACACACACACACACACACCCCCCCCACACACCACCCACACACACACACACACCCCCCCCCCCACAAACCCACACACACACAACACCACACACCACCCCCCCACCACACACACACATACCCCCCCACAACACACACCCCACTACACACACACAAATACCCCACACACACCCCACCCCACCAACACAACCACAACACACACCCCCCACACCCACACACACCACACACACCCCACACCCCCCCCCCACACACACAAACCCCACACCCCCCCCCAACACACACCCCCACACACACCCCACACCCACACACACAACCCCCACCACCACACACCCCCACCCACCACACCCCACACCACCCCCAACCCCCCCAACACCAACACACACCCCCACACAAACACACCCAACCACACAACACACACACACACACCCCCCACACACCCACCCCCCACACACCCACAACACCCACACCAACCCCCCCCACACACCAACCACCCCACCCACCCACCTTCCCCCCCCCCACACACACCACACACCCACCACCCACACACACAACCCACACCACACACACACACACCCCCCCACACACACACACCCCCCCCCCCCACCACACACCACCACCCCACAACACAACACACACCACACACACGAAACACACCACAAACCCATTCCCCCCCCACACACCACACACCCACACACACCCACACCCCCTGCCCCCCCACACACACTACACACACACACAGGCCCCACACGGCCTCCCCCCCCCACACACACCACCCCCGCACCACACACACACACACCACACACACCCATGCCCCCCACACACACACCACCCACACCACACAGACCCCCCCCCCCCCCTCACACACACACACGCCACCCACACACACACAGACCCCCCCCCCACACACACACAAGGAGCTCTGTGGGGTTTTTTTGGGGGTGGGGGGGTGTCAGAACTGCTGCTGCTGAATTTGGGTCAGATTGTGGATTTGAGCTGTTTTCACCCCCCTGCTGCTGAAGGCTTAGAATTGAAAGATGCTTTTTGTTGTCATGCCCCACCCTGAGTGATGCTCTGATGCCCCCAGCATGTTTGTGACATCATTGCAGAAGAGCTGTGCAGACAACAGTCTCGTGGAGTCATTCCTGTGGTTTTTTTTTCTATCACTTTAAGTCCCATCTGACTTGCTTTCTACCTCATTTGTTCTGAAGCTGCCAAATCCTGTGATTCTGTTCTTTTTGTTATCATTTGGCCTTTTCTTTCTTGTTTGCCCCCCCCACCCCTCATAGCTGTGATTTTAGACCCACACTGCCAAATTCCTGAACCCGTTTGATTTACGGTGTTGACAAATGTCTCACATTGTCTTTAAAGATGCAGTTTTTAGGGTTTAAAGGTGGAACTTTTCATGAATCCAAACAGGGAACTGCTTTGTTGATGAACCTCTGTGGTTAGTCGTCTCAGCGGCTGCCACACGAGGAGCTGCTCCACTTCCGATGCTTCCACAAGCAAAGACAGGGAAGGATTGCTGATATTTATGTCTGACTAATTATAAAAAAACACTTTGCAAACTGAATGACAACAAACTATGTTTCTCATCCGTAAACTTTCTTCATCACACTTGAAGCCTGTAATCTCCAGATATGCTGTCAGACTGCTCCCTCTCCTGTGCTAGACATTGAGGTCGCGTCTCCTCATTTATATTACTTCTGGAGTTCTTTAACTGAACGGGAGTTTGATGGTTCTTAAAAAGGATTAAAGTAGGTCAAATGGGTCTTTGAGGCAGTTCTTCAGACAAGCTGGAACCTCCTCAGGTCTGTGGAGAACATCCATAGATTTGATGCATGGACCATCAATCTTTTTGGATTGGATGGCCTTACCCATAATGCATGCAGAAGAGCTGGTTACCGAGAGCAGATATTTTCGGGGGGGGGGTTAAACAGACATGCTAAAACAGGGGTTCTCAAAGTGTGGAGGAGTTTTTGTGACGGTTATTAAACCAGCTGTTCATTGCTTGGAAAACATATTTTTGTTTCGTGGTTTCTGGCCACGTCTGCAGGAAAAAAAAGGTAATGACGCCCAGGTGTCGGTGGTTCATTTTCTGTGTCACTGCCTCTGCAGAGAAAGTCAGAACTGTGACAACGGCAGTAGAAATGGAGTCAGAGTGGGAGGATGAGCCGGATTTGGAGAGACAGCCAGAGCAGGGTCCTTGGAGGGAAAACCGTGTTGGTGAGGAGAATAGTGGACAGATGTTCGTGGGCTGGAGAAAGTCATGTGCTATGTTACAAATCATGAAAACTATGACAAATTTACCGGCGAGTAGCACAATAATAAGCTCCAACAACACTGTGCCGCACAGATGATAATGTCTACAAAAATGGCTAAATCCAGTGATGCTGTGACAGAAGCTCGCCATGTTGTGGCTTTGG
This sequence comes from Oryzias woworae, assembly GCA_016861445.1. Lineage (NCBI taxonomy): Eukaryota > Metazoa > Chordata > Actinopteri > Beloniformes > Adrianichthyidae > Oryzias > Oryzias woworae. The sequence continues at coordinate 64,762 of BOLG01000829.1, forward strand.
AAATGTCCCAGAGTTGTGCCAAGGTACGCTCCCCCTGCCAGAATGCGTGTCCCTGCTCTCTGGCACTGTTGATTTGTTTGCTCATTTTTGTCCTAAACAGTTATTAAAAAGCTGTTGTTTTACGCAGAACATGTGGGAAAAATGCAAATATGACCATAAGCTCCCAAAAGCCCCAGAATAAAGTGTTTCATAATCATCCAGCTCCTTGAAAGTCTTTTTGGGTCAAAATCTGACAGTGATGAAACAAATCCCCGATGTCTGAGAGTGAGGAAGCACATTCTGGAAGGAGGACCATAGCTTGGCTTTACTCCAGCGTAGCTAGAAGCTAGCCCTGCAGGGACGGGGAGTTTGTAAAAGAACGTCTGCTGAAGGAAGCTCACATAGACTTCACACAGGTCTGTTGTGACCAAAATTGATCCTGTTTCTCAGTTAAATTCATGTTTTAAACTTTGCTCTGTTTGTTCTGTTAGCTGTACAAATGACACTCGGCCATTAAAGTTATTAAAAACATTTGTCTGTTTATCCATTTCATTCACCAAAATTAGCCCCCAGTTTAATGTCGAACTCTTAATTTGGCCCTCTGCTACAAAAGCTTTGAGAACCCCTGTGCTAAGACAACTGGAGCTCCTGTGAAGGTTGGGTTGTTTTTACAGCAGTGCGTGTGCACAGCGGGCGTGCACGGTCACGCTCGCGTGCGTCGTGCACGGTCACGCTCGCGTGCGTCTGTCACGGTGCTGCAGAACTGATGCAGCAGGTCCATCCCTGTTTTTCTTTCTTTCTTTTCTTTGTTTGTGTTTGTTGGCATGATTTCATCTCATCTGAAGATGCTCCATGAAGCGTCCTGTCAGCATCTTCAGCATCAGCTCAGCCGCGGCCTCCTCCTGCTCACAGACTTCTGAAGTGTTTGATCTTTTAAACCTGCGTCCATTTTGGAAATGACTGATGTGTTTGTGTTCTGGCAGTAACGCTCGTGATTTCTTTATATTTTTTCCTCAGAGTTGTTGTCTATGCCAGCAGTAAAACGGTTTTCTGTGTCAATTGCAAAGCATCCGACTAATGGTACGTCTGCTTCTTTCAAGTATTTCCACTCCACCTCCTCCTGCCTTGCATGACTTTAAACTTTTTAGTTGTTTCTTCTGCGGTCACTCGGCCCTTCAGCATTTCTGTGAGTTTTTTCCTAAGTTTTCACATTTTTTTAAGTCTTTCCGTCCATTCTGTTTTAACATTAGCTGACTCTCTAACCAGGGTTCCCACTGGTCTTCCATGTCCATGGTTCTTCCTGTGCTTCATCTTCCAGAAGTGCATTTTGAAATGGCCTCACAGAAGCTTTACCATTAAACATCAGCGCAGTCTGCCTGTCAGGAAGGTGAAGATGTTAGGAATCCTCATGTTTGTACTCCTTCGCCTCCACCTACAGCTCACATCTCAGAAAAATGTTTGCCATGATTCCTTGGATGAATAAAAAAGAATCCAGGACTGAGTAAGCTTTAGACCACGGCTTGGATCATCTCGCATCTGACCGCAGATCTGATCTCAGCCGCTTGGACAACCTGCTTTCATTCATCAGCTGTCCGTGCCGATCGGATGTCGAGACTTTTGTTTTATCCCCAGTAATATGATTTCGTCTTGCACGTTAAACCCATTTATTTGATTTTCTGTGTTCCTGAGAATGATTTAAAGTCATGCTGACCATCTTTGGATCAATTTTCAAAGTGTTACCAGTGGTCTTTTAATTAAGATGATGCCATTTTTAGCCAGAATCTAAAAATCTGCGTTGTTTTCCAGACATGGTTTCTGCAGAGCCACAGGAGTTCATTAGAAATTCACCTCTGAGTTGTGGGCGGGACTGTTGGCAAAGAGTAGGCCTGCCCCCATTTCCCGTCATCCATCTGTTTACAGACTCTCCTGCTAGCTTATAGCCCTTCACACCTCTAAGCTAACATCACAGTGCAACAAAAATGGCAAGCAATATTGGAGCTGTTTACCCGTAGAGTTTTGATCCAGATTCATACTCAGACGAGGAAAACAGAGACGTAGACGGGACAGACTGTTGAGCAGCAGGGAGCTTGTGGCCTGTCCTGTGTATTTTCTGCACAACAATTAGGATCTTTTCTCAGAAATGCATTTGTAGACCCAGTCTGTTTGTCAGGTCAATGCTCTTAAAAGCGCCACTGTAAGATCCTGGAAGAATCCACTCTGCAGTTTGAATGAGCAGATCTGTGACCGTTTGGAGCTGCACCATCAGGACACCCATCAGCCAGTCCTGACTTGTTCTCATTAAATGCCTGCCTTTCTGTTGAAATAAATCCATATATAAATAAAATAATATACAACTTGAAAAGAACCAGTGGAGAAATGACTAAGCAAATATAATTCTGTAGCTTAAACTTTACAAGAAGAAAGAGATGATCAAAGATGTTGATCAAGTTATTGAATTTGTTTTTAAAAGTAAAAGCCTTGGTCTGATCCAAACTGTTTATACGTTATTAAATGAACACTATAAAACTAAACCAACTAAAACATGATATATATATTTATATTGATCCTGTTGTTATGAAGTTGCATTCTCTATTTTCTGATGTATTAAAAATAAAAATGATTTCTATGTTAAATATTACTGATTTTTCTTCATACAAAAATGTGGCAAAAACATTTTTCTAAAAAGGTTTGAATGCTGCTGTAAGTTTCTCTGAAATGTGTCAGCATGTAGACAGTTCCCACCACACACAAACTGTGATTGATTGAGAAGGTTATTTTCCAAATAAGGATTATTAGAAAATACACGTCCTTAAAAAAACTGCAAATTGTGAAATGTTGATTTAAGAATCAAAGTTTCTGGTAAAACAAAAAAATAACAGATAACATTATTTACTATTCTAAATACACAACTTTTTACAGTACTGTTGTTTAGAATATCTGGTAAGTTTCTTGTTCTTATTTTAGCCCTTTTCTGCCTTCTTTAAGACCTGAAGCATTTGAAATGTATAAATTCCCATGTATGGAAACCCTGGTGTGAGCAGAGCTGCCCTGCAGGTTTCTAACCAGCAGCAGGCTGATCATAGACCTGAAAGCACAGGAACTGCACCTGCAGTCTTTCATTTAATGTGCGCCGTCTAACCTTTGGACTCAGGCCTCTTTATGAGCAAGTGTGAAAAAGGAAAGATTTTTACAATAAGATGCATATCAAATCTCAATGTCAATTCAAATGGGGCATGGAAAACAAGAGGCTCAGTGAGCTTCATCCAAGGTGGGTCCTGAGGCAAGACCCATCACACCACTGCCTAACTATGTAGCCAAAGGGGGTCTCCCTGTTCCGGCCCCCAACCCGGATAAAATACAGGATTGTGTCATGAAGGGAATCCAGTGTAAAGATCCCTGCCAAACCAAATGGATGTATCAGTGAAAGTTGATTCACTGTGGCGACCCCTGACATGCCCAAAGGTCAACTGCAAGCTGAGTAGTGACAGTTTTTTTTATTTATGTAGCAACTTTCTTTTTAGAAATTAACTTGTGAAAATGTTGTCACTTCATGCAGAACAGGACCAAAATGAACACACAGAAAAACAAAGACACAAAGCAGCACACACGCTTTGAAACACACACAGATCCATCCACATGTTCAGGTCTGTTTTACAAACTGATCCGTTCAGGGACAGTGTTGTCAGTTGGAGTCAGAACTTGATCTGCGGGACAGAAATACAGAAAACCTGCTGATCGACTCAGTCCTGAATCCTTTGTCTTCTCTATCCCAGTGAACTATTGCAGTTGGGAACCCTGTTCACCTGCAGTCGTTGGTTGGCTCCCATCACCACATTGATTCTGTTTTCTCTGCAGTGACAGTGGACATGCATGTGTCTGAACATGAATGAGGAAGCTTGACCTTCTCCTTTGCAGTGAGCTCCTTCATGAGTGCTAAACCTGCTTATGACTGCAACATCTCTGATCCTTGTAACTGACTCCTGAGTCCCCCCAGAGAGTGTCACACTTATTTGGGAGTCTCGAAATTGAACTCTGGGTGTCAAAAGGCTGTGGTCAGACACTACCTTACAGAGCCAAGCGGCCCTGTTTCTGAATTAGCTGCTGTCCTCTGGGCCTGCTGGATAAGGTTCAAAGCATCCTTGATGAGGTACAGAGGCCAAACCCCAACCTCACACCTCCAATAAAGATGTCCATCCTGAAAGCAGCTTTGGTTGAGAAGAACCGTTTTGACATCCTTCCTGACTGCTCTGAGCTTAAAAAAAATGAGCCATCTGTCCATGAAAGCAGTGGAAAATGAAACAGCTTTGTAAAAAGATGTGTGGGTTTGAAGATTGAATGGTTCATACTGTGTGAAGATCTGCATCCATGCATCATTTCTTGGTCTTTAATCCTGCCTCCTGTGAGATGGACCAAACCTGGCTGTTTTCTCTGCACACGTGTGTGCGCGTTAGCTCACGTTTGAAAGTTGTAGGCCCTCTGCAAAAAGCTGCTTATGGAGTTCTGTATGGACACTGGGGAGATCTCTGCATCTCTCAGGGGTTTGAGATCAGGAAACAAATGCTCTGGGTTTTCTGACATATGAAGGTGACTAAACCTGTCAGTTCGCTGTCACTTTTTCCTCACATGTGTCCTTCACTGCAGGAACTAAAGATGACAGCTCCACCCTGCCAGTGCATCCGCCCCCCTGGGGCTCTGCTGCAGGTACACAGTCCCCAAGTTTCCTTTTTGATGTTACACTGCGGGCGTTTTGTTGTCAGACCTGTCCGTCTGATGTGCATTAACACCTTTCTTGAGAGTGTTGGTTTGGGGCTGTTTTGCTTCCCTGTGGGATCCATGATCTGGGTGCCTTTGGGCGGGTCTTCCATTTGTGGTTAACTGTGGGCAGGTCTTGTGCTCTGGGTCACTGCGGTGTTCAGCTGCTGAAAGGTTGAGGGCTGCAGAGGTGGACCGTGTTTTCTGTGTCTGGCTTTGAACTTACAGTCTGCAGCCAGCCGCGCTGCTGCTTTCCTTCATTCTGAAGCGCCCCCTCTCCCTTCCTCTGTCCTGGCCTGCCTGTGTGTCTGAGCTGAAACCTCGTCTTCTGTGGTTTGTTCTGCTCTGCCCTGCCTCCTGGTCCACTGCTCTGTCCACTCGCTCTCCCTCTTCTTCCTCAGAACCCCTGGAGCAACACCACGTGGCGCAGTTGTTGAGGTGTTTCTCCACTGACCTCAGCCTGCGTCGCCACTTCTCTCTGGACCAGGCGCTGGCCCACCATCTCCACCAGTGCTCCTACCACCTCCGCATCTTCAGAAACTGGCTCATCTCCGGCCAGGACCCCCTAGAGTACCATCACGGTCAGCCCCAGGCCCCGCCCTCCATGCCCCGCCCTCACAGTCTGTCCGGCGGCTGCTCACGGTTCAGTTGGAACTGTGCTTGCTCTGTGGTTGACTCATGCTTTGGCTCCAGAGGTTTCTGCATGCTTGCCTGTTTGGTGGAATGAGCGTTTTTCAAAAAGCAGACCCCTGCCCCCTTACTTCTGCTGTCATCAGTGCTGTCTGCTAATCTTTTCCTACAATTTCTGACTTTCTTACCTTATATTTTTTGATTTTATGAAAACAGTACAAGCTTGACCCAATAGAACTCAAACAAAGATGTTTCTCAATTTTACTACTTTGCACTTTTTGTGTTTTCAAAACTTAGCTGTTTATTTTTAGGGCTGATGCGATGGTTTCACCAGCGCCTCACTGCAGGAAGGTTCCTGGTTACAACTCTGACAAGGTCCTTCCTTTGTGCAGTCTGCATGTAATCCCCCTGCATGTGGGGGCCTTTTCTGGCATCCTACAACAGTCTTAAAACATCTCACAGGTTTTTTTGAGACCGGAAGACTGTCCCTTGTTAGTGAACGTGGTTCTCCATCTGTCTGAATGGATAGGTGGATTTAGTGAGTGGGTTAATGAATGGGCGAGTTGTGGATGAATAAATGGTGGATGGATGAATAAATGGAGGATGGATAAACAGGTGGATGGATGAATAAATGGAGGATGGATAAAAAGGGTGGATGGATGAATAAATGGTGGGTGGATGGATGAATAAATGGTGGATGGATGAATACATGGTGGATGGATGAACGGGTGGGTGGATGGATGAATAAATGGTGGGTGGATGAATACATGGTGGATGGATGACTAAATGGTGGATGGAGGAATACATGGTGGGTGGATGAATAAATGGTGGGTGGATGGATGAATAAATGGCGGGTGGATGAATAAATGGTGGATGGATGAACAGGTGGGTGGATGGATGAATAAATGGTGGATGGATGACTAAATGGCGGAGGGATGGATGAACAGGTGAATGGATGAGCAGGTGAATGGATGGGTGAACAGGTGAATGGATGGGTGAACAAGTGAATGGATGGATGAACAGGTGAATGGATGGATGAACAGGTGGATGGGTGAACAGGTGAATGGATGGATGAACAGGTGAATGGATGGGTGAACAGGTGAATGGATGGGTGAACAGGTGAATGGATGGGTGAACAGGTGAATGGATGGATGAACAGGTGAATGGATGGGTGAACAGGTGAATGGATGGGTGAACAGGTGAATGGATGGATGAACAGGTGAATGGATGGATGAACAGGTGAATGGATGGGTGAACAGGTGAATGGATGGATGAACAGGTGAATGGATGGATGAACAGGTGAATGGATTGGTGAACAGGTGAATGGATGGGTGAACAGGTAAATGGATGGGTGAACAGGTTAATGGATGGGTGAAATTGTGAATGGATGGATGAACAGGTGAATGGATGGATGAACAGGTGAATGGATGGGTAAACAGGTGAATGGATGGATGAACAGGTGAATGGATGGATGAACAGGTGAATGGATGGGTGAACAGGTGAATGGATGAGTGAACAGGTGAATGGATGAGTGAACAGGTGAATGGATGGGTGAACAGGTGAATGGATGGATGAACAGGTGAATGGATTGATGAACAGGTGAATGGATGGATGAACAGGTGAATGGATGGATGAACAGTTGAATGGATGGGTGAACAGGTGAATGGATTGATGAACAGGTGAATGGATGAATGAACAGGTGAATGGATGGATGAACAGGTGAATGGATTGATGAACAGGTGAATGGATGAATGAACAGGTGAATGGATGGGTGAACAGGTGAATGGATGGGTGAACAGGTGAATGGATGAGTGAACAGGTGAATGGATGAGTGAACAGGTGAATGGATGGGTGAACAGGTGAATAGATGGGTGAACAGGTGAATGGATGAATGAACAGGTGAATGGATGAGTGAACAGGTGAATGGATGGGTGAACAGGTGAATAGATGGGTGAACAGGTGAATGGATGGATGAACAGGTGAATGGATGAGTGAACAGGTGAATGGATGGGTGAACAGGTGAATGGATGAATGAACAGGTGAATGGATGGGTGAACAGGTGAATGGATGGGTGAACAGGTGAATGGATGGGTGAACAGGTGAATGGATGGGTGAACAGGTGAATGGATGGGTGAACAGGTGAATGGATGGATGAGCAGGTGAATGGATGGATGAGCAGGTGAATGGATGGGTGAACAGGTGAATGGATGGGTGAACAGGTGAATGGATGGGTGAACAGGTGAATGGATGGGTGAACAGGTGAATGGATGGGTGAACAGGTGAATGGATGGGTGAACCGGTGAATGGATGGGTGAGTTGTAGGTGAACAAAGTCAACACTCTTCCCTGATGTTTTTAATAGACTTGTTGGCTTCAGACGGTCCTGTTATGGTTTTTTTTAATCTGTCGTTTGGGATGTAAAGAGGCCGGATATGTTGTTTGGAAGTTTCTCTTCTATGTTTTCTGGATCTGCTGCCTGTATGACGGCACACTGACCAGCTCATTCACAGAAATGTATCTTGATTTTTATCGGGTTTTTTTTCCTCATGATTTTTGCTTTGTCTTATTACTCTCCATAAAACTGTTCATTCAAAAACACATTTGAAACGTCACCTTGAAAACCAATAACAAATATCATGAAAAAGGGTTTGAGGTGTTTGGCCTGCTGTAGTTTTAAAGGTTGTTCATAGGGTGGTGGGGAATATCTCCAGAGGCAAAGGAGCAGCCCCTGACACCTGCCCCCTGTGTTCAGTAGATGAACTGCATCATTTAGGATGTGCAGGGCTTAGACAAAGTGAGCAGAACTTGGCATGGATGTCCTGTACTTCCTGCTGGTCAGTGCAATGGACATTATTATTTCATGAGTGGAAAGTAGCAGAGAGGAACACTTCCCAGATTTAGAGCCAAGAAGAAAAAGCAAAAGTGTGAAATCTAATCAAACGACCTGAAAAATAAGGAGAGGCCTAAATTCAGCAGAGGTTTTCTGAAGTTCAAAACAAGGCTGCAAATCTATTTATTCTATCTCTAACACCTACATTTGTTAGGAATGTTTTATCATTTTGTTTTAAGGCATCAGTAACAACATTTTCATTAAAATAGTTTGTATTTTGCTGAAATGACTCACTTTTATGTCTTCAAAGGTTCAGTTCTGAAGAAAAGCGGTGGCTGTGGAGACTCTGATCAGTCTTCCTCCTCAAAATCTCAGAGTCCAGGCTGAACCTTCCCAGATTTGTTGGCCCTCTTGCTGGGAGCTGCTCTGTTTGGGTTCACCCTGAATGCCAGCCTTTTTTTCTGCTCTAACCAGCATGAGTCCTGCTAACCCCCCCCCTGTGACTCTGCGGCTGAGGATGGGCCCGGCTTTGGTTTGACTGAACCGCTCTGGTATGCTCGGTTCTGAACTAACAGTGGATGAGCGGGCTTCAGGGGGTGTTGGAGCTGCTGTGGGAGCAGCTGTGATGTAGAGTTGGACTGACCCCCCAGGCACGTTAGTTTGGCTTGGTTTGCTTTTGCTGGTGCAGCGAGCATCCTGGATGTGTGCTGGTCCATCACGGTGTCCAGCACGGTTTGTGCCTCAGGCGTGGGCAGGACTCCACAGCAGCTTTGAGCCCATCCTGAACCCAGAGCAGGTTCCCTGAGCATCGTGTGGGGGTGCTAATGTGGGCAGCGGTGGGGTCGTTCTCCAGACCACACAGCTAGCTAGGGGCTGATGCGCCTGCGGGCATCATGTGTATCCTGTGCTGCAGGCTTTGAAGGCTGCTTCATGGTGCCCTCCATCTACCCTCTGGAAACGCTGCACAACTCTCTGTCGCTGAAGAAGGTCAACGAGTTCCTCACCAGCGTATGCAAGAGCGCAGGAGACCCCCACAGCAGGACCAGCAGAGGTGAGACCTGCTGGCAGGCGCAGGCACGTTCTTCATGTAGTCCAACCATAACCCCCCCTCTTTGTGCTCATGCAGCTCTGTCAGCCATGTTTGACACCCACAACCAGCCGCTGAGTGATGCCTACATCCCTCAGAGGGTCCTCTCCACCTCCATCTCTCTTAGATCTCGCTCTGAAAGACCTCCATGGTGTGAGTATCCCCCCTCCTCCGCTGTAGGTCTCTTTTTGGATGATGACACACTACAGGGTTTTCCGAAAACAGCTTCCGAACGGTGAATCTTCTGGCTGGACGGCGGCGAGGTTTTCTTCTGAAGGGTAACCGTCGGTCTTTCTTCATGGGGTTTAGTGCAACCTGAGGCTCCGGAGCCACATGTGGCTCTTTTATCCCTCTATTACAACTCTTCAGCCTTAAAGAAAATGATACTGCTATAAATAAAGAAGAGATTCTTCAAGATTTGATCTTGATGTTCAGATTGTTACACTGAGGGGATCTTAGATTAGTAAAATAACTTGTTTTTCTGACTATGCACTAAAAGCAAGGGGTTCTCTGTGCTTCACAACTCCTTCTAAATTCAGATCTGATGGTAAAAGGTTTCATCTGCTGTCAGAGCAGGAAATCTGATCTTCTGCTGCACAACTGAGTCTAACTGCTGTTCAGAAGCCAAGTTCTTAAGTACACACAGCACCCCATAGTGACAAAAAACACATAATTTTTGCAGATTTATTCAAAAAGAAAAACTGAAATATTACATGTTTCTAAGTATTCAGACCCTTTGCTGTGACGCTCATATATTGAACTCAGGTTCTGTCCATTTCTTCTGACCATCCTTGAGATGGTTCTACACCTTCATTTGTCCAGCTGTGTTTGATTCTACTGATTGGACTTGATTAGGAAAGTCACACACCTGTCTATCAAATAAAACTGTATTTGTATAACATTTTTCCTATGAACCATAACGCAAAGTGCTTTACACTAAAATAAAACGGATAATAAAACAGCACGACCAAAAAAATACCCCCCCCTACACACACACACACACACACACACACACACATGCAATCCACCCAACCCCTTTCACAACTCCCACCCTCGTAACTGATGGAACCCATTGGGAAACAGGCTGAGCACAGAGAAAGTTGGTGGTTGAACTAATTATAGTTGGGTCCTCTTCCTCCATGGACAACCACATAGCCAGTCTAATGCAGCATCACAGGCGAGGACCAAGCCCCACCACAAGCTATAAATAATCCAGTGTAAACTCATAAATGTGATAAAAAGAATAAAAACAAGATAAATTAACACAATAAAAATGAACTAAAAGTCAAAGTGGTAAAAAAAATAATTTAAATGGATAAGTCTTGAGCCTTTTCTTAAAAACCTCTATGTTCTGTGCGGTCCTCAGGTCCTCCGGCAGACTGTTCCATAAACGGGGTTTACTGGTTTAGTGTAGAGAGTTGTGAGATACTCCTTTATTTAGGCTAAGCTAACAGTCCAGCAGACTGTTCCATAAACGGGGTTTACTGGTTTAGTGTAGAGAGTTGTGAGATACTCCTTTATTTAGGCTAAGCTAACAGTCCAGCAGACTGTTTCATAGACGGGGTTTACTGGTTTAGTGTAGAGAGTTGTGAGATACTCCTTTATTTAGGCTAAGCTAACAGTCCAGCAGTCTGTTCCATAAACGGGGTTTACTGGTTTAGTGTAGAGAGTTGTGAGATACTCCTTTATTTAGGCTAAGCTAACAGTCCAGCAGACTGTTCCATAAACGGGGTTTACTGGTTTAGTGTAGAGAGTTGTGAGATACTCCTTTATTTAGGCTAAGCTAACAGTCCAGCAGACTGTTTCATAAACGGAGTTTACTGGTTTAGTGTAGAGAGTTGTGAGATACTCCTTTATTTAGGATAAGCTAACAGTCCAGCAGACTGTTTCATAAACGGGGTTTACTGGTTTAGTGGAGATACTCCTTTATTTAGGCTAAGCTAACAGTCCAGCAGACTGTTTCATAAACGGAGTTTACTGGTTTAGTGTAGAGAGTTGTGAGATACTCCTTTATTTAGGATAAGCTAACAGTCCAGCAGACTGTTTCATAAACGGGGTTTACTGGTTTAGTGGAGATACTCCTTTATTTAGGCTAAGCTAACAGTCCAGCAGACTGTTTCATAAACGGAGTTTACTGGTTTAGTGGAGATACTCCTTTATTTAGGCTAAGCTAACAGTCCAGCAGACTGTTCCATAGACGGGGTTTACTGGTTTAGTGTAGAGAGTTGTGAGATACTCCTTTATTTAGGATAAGCTAACAGTCCAGCAGACTGTTTCATAAACGGGGTTTACTGGTTTAGTGGAGATACTCCTTTATTTAGGCTAAGCTAACAGACCAGCAGACTGTTCCATAAACGGGGTTTACTGGTTTAGTGTAGAGAGTTGTGAGATACTCCTTAATTTAGGCTAAGCTAACAGTCCAGCAGACTGTTCCATAAACGGGGTTTACTGGTTTAGTGTAGAGAGTTGTGAGATACTCCTTAATTTAGGCTAAGCTAACAGTCCAGCAGACTGTTCCATAAACGGGGTTTACTGGTTTAGTGGAGATACTCCTTAATTTAGGCTAAGCTAACAGTCCAGCAAGCTGTTTCATAAACGGGGTTCACTGGTTTAGTGTAGAGAGTTGTGAGATACTCCTTAATTTAGGCTAAGCTAACAGTCCAGCAGACTGTTCCATAAACGGGGTTTACTGGTTTAGTTTAGAGAGTTGTGAGATACTGCTTTATTTAGGCTAAGCTAACAGTCCAGCAGACTGTTCCATAAACGGGGTTTACTGGTTTAGTGTAGAGAGTTGTGAGATACTCCTTTATTTAGGCTAAGCTAACAGTCCAGCAGACTGTTCCATAAACGGGGTTTACTGGTTTAGTTTAGAGAGTTGTGAGATACTCCTTTATTTAGGCTAAGCTAACAGTCCAGCAGACTGTTTCATAAACGGGGTTTACTGGTTTAGTGTAGAGAGTTGTGAGATACTCCTTAATTTAGGCTAAGCTAACAGTCCAGCAGACTGTTCCATAAACGGGGTTTACTGGTTTAGTTTAGAGAGTTGTGAGATACTGCTTTATTTAGGCTAAGCTAACAGTCCAGCAGACTGTCTGCTGAACATTGATGTCTCACAGCTCATGGTCCTGCTGTCTTTAGTTTTCTTTTTTCTGACTTTATTTTTCATCTTTCTCTAATCTGCAGGGTTCTCTTGGGTTCTTCGAGAACCGTCTGTTCTCTCATGTTCTATGTCTCTTCTGATTGTCTTGTTCTCTCCATTTTTCTTTTCTGTTCTTTTTTTTGTCTCATATGTTCTCTCCCTTATTTTCTGCTGTCAGAATACACACATATCAATACTGTTGAAATGTAATAATGCATGTGATCAGTGCAGAAGATGATACGTTTCCATTAGAGTTGGAGCTGAAAGGCATTCTGGGAGTCGAGCCCCTCACATTCCCAACATTTTCCTGAAGTTCTCTTCTATTCGTCTCATGTTCTCTGATGTTCTTTCTTGTCCTCATGCTCCGTTCTGCTTTGCCTCGCAGACAGCAGCGGTCCGTCCAGCACCGTGTCCAGCGCCGGGCCCTCTTCTCCCACCACAGCCGACACCTCACCCCGGTTCAGCTTCAGCGATAAGGTCTCCCTCACCCCTCAGAGCAGTGAGGAGACCCACCCCCACCAGAGCGCTGCCAGCCAGCTGGGTTCTGCGGTTGGCCAAACAGGCCTTGACCCGTCCTGTCCCACGGTCTCCAACCCAAACCAAACTCCCCTGACTCCTAGTAACTCCCCAGAAGAAGAGGTGACGTCCCAGGATGTGAACGACAGGTACCCTGATGCTCCTGAACCCCCCCTCCAGGGGCAGGCTGTTGCTTTTGCAGCTGTGGGTCCTCCTGGGGGGCCACTTTTGGATTCGGCCTTGAGGCTCCCCAGCTCTGCGTTAGCAGAGCTCAGTCTGGGGCGAATGGAGGGCTATTGCCCCCCCGGGTCTCTGCCGGTACTGCTGGAACTGAGAGAGAGCAGCAGCGAGGCTGGTTCCAGCTCGCAGACCCCCCAGTCCCCTGAGGGGCCCGACGAATTCTTCGACACTAAAGAGTCCATGTACCTGTGGAAGGACAGCCTGGAGGGCCCTCCCCTTCCCAGCACGTCCCTAGACTCTGGCCCCATGCAGACAGGAGAGCCAGAGAACGGGTCACCGTGACCCCCCACCCCACTGACAGACAGGAGACTTTAGAATGGATGCGGTTCCTGAAGTTGGGCACTGGGGGCAGAGCAAATGAGCGTTGAACAGAACTACCCCCCAAAGGAAAGAAGGGAACGTCATGAGCCCTGATGGCTAGAGTTTGGTTTCCTGAAGGTCATCACTGCTGAGCGAGCAGATCTTCTGCTCAACCACGCAGACGCTCTCAGCTGTCACCACAAACGGGAAACGATCTACTCACGCCGCAGCTCTGACCGCAGCTCTGACCACTCTACTCTTTGACCCTCACGAGAGAGCGCCACTCTGGGATTGTTTCAAAGAGTGAATATAGTTTATTAAAGAGAAGATATTTATTCTTACCAAAACATGAGACTATTTTAACACCTGCATCCAGTGTTTTAATGAGTTGTTGTCTGTGTGTATTTTTGTAAACACACATGCTTTTATTTTGGAAAGTCTTTCAGATGATTGCATTTTTACTTAAGGTTGGAAACAGGGAGTGAGGCTCTTTTTGTCTAATCAATGTGACTTCATAGAAGATCCAAACTGAGAGTAAAATGTTGAACAGGTGTGAGGAAAGCTATATTCACACTGAATGCACTTTGTGCAGCCAGTTTGCGTCCTCCGCCTTTGCTGCTCGACCTTTGTCCAATAGTGTGTTTCTAACCTGCAGGCCTGCCTGCAGCACAGAAGACGCAGATGTTGCTGAGAGATCCTCGGTAATCCCGTCTCCATGTGTGGGTTCACGAGGTCCTTCAGAGACTCTCAGTACAGTGAGCTTTACCGTCCACTGCAGGAGCGGCTCCAAACAATAAATGATGCAACACAAAAACGTTCTGCTGCCAGACCGCCGCATCCCATGCTGACTTTTGACCTTATCATTGACCAACGTACACACGGGCAGCCTGCTGCGCTGGTGGCGTTTTGGGTGTGATGTCACAGTTTCTCCAGAGTTCAACAATCTGGACGTCAACCAGTCAGAAACTGAGCTTTGACCTGTGATGCGGTCAAACCAACATGGAGGAGAATCTGGTCGTTCTCCTGAACTTTAGGATGTTTTCGTATTTGTTTGGAGTCAGTCATTTGTTTCTTATTTTTCCCTCGTGGGACTAACGCAGGACAGCAAGTTATCAAACTGGGTCACAGAGAGACGGCAGAACCGCTGAAAGGAGCTGCTCCTGCGGTAGATGGTGAAGCTTACCGTACTCAGAGTCTCAGAATGATCTCATGAACACACATGACTGGGGTTGGGGCACGCAGGCAAGCGCCTGGTGGCCGGGACTTTTCCTACCGGCAACAGTCAGGTCTTGCTAAAGAAACCAAAAGGGACTGCTCTACCTTGGGCCCACCACGCAAGAAAAGCTCCAAAAGGATTGGTGCAATGTGGTTTGGGTGTCATTCAAAGGCTGGTGCCGCCGCAGCCCAAAGCCCGGTCGTTGCATTGTAAAACAGATGTACAGTTAATGCTGCTATGGAGCCATCAGGGTTCATCTGGACGTCAAGTTTCTAAACATTTTTGGACATGATCGAGCAGCACATTAGACGCACGTCCAGGAAGAGCTGACGGCCAATAAAAGACAGTCAGCAGAAGCTCTACTGAGAAGAATGTGTGGGAAACCCGATCTTTCACCTTTGTGTCTGTTAGTGATCTTTAAAATGTCAAACATGTTGCTGATTGTCAAATGTGGGTCACAGCGCTGCTTTTTTCTAATGTTATGTAGTCACAGCTTCCTGAGTTTGCTCAGCATTTACTACACAGGAAACGTTACATGAGCTTCATCCAACAGTCCACAGACAGTTACACTCAGTGCAGTACCTGAAAGGCTCCTTCAAAATAAAAACACTTACGGTTTTTAACAATAAGGTTGTTCTTGGCATTTTTAACAACACGTTTCACTGTATCAATGAAATCCTGCAAACCATAAATGTCTGACATTGTCATTTAAATGGAATAATTCAAAAACGTTCTCCCACCTGATGAACAACTGGTTATCAACATCAGGCTGACCTGAAATGGAACACAACTCTCACAGATACAACTGTACAGGTCGTCTCACCAAACTCCCTGTAGAAGTATGAAGATTACATGAGACCATCTCTGCCTGGAAAGAACTATGACTTTACCAGTCTGTGTGTTTTCCTCCCCAGCGAGCTCATCATCTCCTTAAGTGCTATCCAGCTTGTGAGCTGATTTCAAGTCTAGTAGCTGGTCAAGTCTCTGCCGGTGTTTCCATCTCCCACCCAGCTGAGCTGGTGAAGGAACTTGGCGGCCTTCAGGAAATGAGGAGTGAGTGAGTGGCTGGGCCTCTCCTGCGGCATTATGTTTAAAACTGCCTCAACCTCAGTGAGCTCCTCAAAGGTCAGAGATGCTTTCCCCACTACCTTCCTCAAGTAGGTTTTCACAGATCTCACAAGTCTTTCCCAAAGCCCCCCCCACCCCCACCCCCACCCCAGCTGCCCCCTTTGCAGTGGACTTCCGGGTGATCCCCTGGTCAGCTGCCATAACTCCTTCAAATCTTTACTGGTTGGTCTTTAGTTTTAGCGTACAGGGGCCCTGCGAAATCTACACCAGTAACTTCAGGGGGGGCTCAGTGACTCTGTGCTAAAGGAGCAGGAATCTGCTGTGCTGTTTCGCCTTTTATTTACGGGTTTTATAGACAGACTAACAATGAGGAAGACGTCATTTATAGTGACTGATGGTAGTTCCAGAAGACATCTAGTAAACTCCAAAAACTCCAGTATTTCCATGTAAACAACGACCCACTGCCCCAACTGGAAATGACTGAGCGCCAAGTATCAAACGCAGAAGTAGGCTGTGCATATAGCTCATAATACTGAGGTCAGGAGACTGAACCTTTACCTTATTCTGTTGGAACCAATGGCAGGTGGACTCGCTGTCTTGTTGAAATGTTCCGAGCGCAGCCTCAGAGCTTAAAAGTGACTGTTCTCCAGTATCTTCTGATGACGTGCTGCATTCCTCTTGCTATCAAGTTCAACCAAGTTTCCTGTGCCTTTGTAGCTCACACATCCCAGACCATCAGTAATCCACCTCCGTGTTTCACAATAGGAATGGTGTTATTTTCATCATAGGCCTTGTTGACTCCTCTCCAAATGCAGCATTTATGGTTGTGGCCAAAAATTCCAATCTTGGTCTCATCACTCCAAATGACTTTGGTCCAGAAGTTAGGAGGCTTGTCTCTGTTCTGTCTGGCATATTGTGAGTTATTTTATGGCATCTTTGCATCCCTAATGATGCAAAGATCACTTTGATCAAAGTTTGAACACCGTTGACTGGCACTCTCAGTTCCTTGGATATCTTCTTATATCCTTTTCCTCTTTTGTAGAGTTCAGTTACCTTTTCCCATAGGTCTTTTGACAGCTCTTTAGCTTTCCCCATGACTCATTATTTAGAAATGTCCGTGCAGCTCTGGGTGAAGGCTGCAAGGGTCTGCTGAAAACCCCAAAACTCTTTTTGTGCACGCACACAGATTACAGGTGAGGATGGTTACCTTTAGCTGCCATTCAAACTCTTTTGAACTTTTGAACAAGGTCATTGAGTAGGTTTCTGTTGTCATTCTGATTTAAAAGGAGTAAACTGCTACCACCACTTCGGGGACTTCACTGAAAAGTAAAGTAAGTTGGTTAGTTTTTTCTGGGTTAACACAAACTACAATCTCTGCCTACAGAGCAGTCCTTGAAGCCTTCTTGAACAAGAAAAAAAAATGTTTTTTCATTTTGTCACATGAGTTCTGAAGCCTTCAGAGCCATTGTCTGTAATCTTTATAAAGATTCATTTCAGTAAAATCCAAAATGCTGGAAACGTTTCTCCAATACTTGTGATGCAAAGAAACAAAAGGCAACAAAGACGCATTCTGTTCAATAAATGTTTTATTTCTCTTCACACTTTTTTCCAACAATAACTCTGTTTAATATTTGCCTCTAAACATTTAAAGAGATCAGCAGAATATTGCACATAAACAGAAGATTAAAAACCATGAAGCAGAAAGAGGCAGAACCACCATGAGTCTTTAAAGGAGCAGTTCTACACTTTTCTCAGGTGGGGGTGCACATGCATAAGCAAGCAGGCCTCACTGGACCCCCACAGTCAACCTTATTTCTGGTTACAATCATTTTTTTCTGCTTTGTTTTTGTCTCCCCTACAAAACTCAAGCTGTGCAGTAAGTTTACAAATCAAGAAAAAAGTAGCAGGTAAAAACCTTGACGTGAGTCTGGCAGTTGCCGTGTTTGCGTTCATGTACGCAGTGTTGGATAAAGACGGGATTTGGTGCTGCAACAGCTGCAGAATGCAGATCATTTTGTGACGGCCCAAAGTCAGAGAGGTGACGGGTCAGACGTGTTTTCTTCCAGATGTCAGGGGTGTTTCTTCTTTTAATTTGCAAGAAAAGTCTTCTGTGTAGCATGTGATGCACCGTAACCAAGGCAACCAGGAGATCAAAGCCCTCCATAGAGAATGTAAAGGTAAATCTGCATCTCTACATTCAAGTCCCTGCAGCGCACTGCTGTTCTACAGCCCGTCTGTTTCAGCGCATGTTTCAGTGCACGTATCCTTCCATACACACCTGGTTAGGAGTGCGTACAAAAACACGAATGTGCACACTCTTCCTTCCTTGTTTCAATGCACGCATGGTTCCATGAAGGAAAATTTAATTGTGCGTACAATTCCAACAAGCACACACCGTGTGCATGTTTCAGTGCATAATTGCTGCAGCAAATGCATGGTTCTGTGGATGTGCATTTTTGTGTCCACGTGGTTTTTAAGGGAGCATGCATGTTCCAGTGCTCACATGGTTTTGTGCGCAGGACACAATTCTACACGTCTCAGTGTCTTTCAGCTTTCAAGCTCGCATGTTTCTATACATGCGTCTATCAAAGCACACATGGTTCTGCACATGCATGTTTCAGTGGTTCCATAGTGGTTTGCATTTTTAGTGTAGGTAAGGTTCCGTGCACACGTTTCAGTTTGACATGTTTTTTGTGTGCATATATTTCTGTTTCCATGTTTTTAAGCTTGGGGTTTATGCTCATTTTAGTGGGTTGTATGCTGTTTACATGTATATATCACACTTCTTGTTTAGTGCTTGATGCTTCCTTTGTCTTTTGTTCTGTGCACACGTTTCTAAGTGCACATGATTTAAAGTGCCCAGACTTCTATGGATGCATGATTTAGAGCACACATGGTTCTGTAGGGTTTAGTGTGCACATTTTCACATTTTAGAACCCCATAGTTTCATGTACATGTTTCAATGGTTCTGTACTAGCATAATTCAATGTTTTCTAGCACATGTTTCAGTGTGCCCAAATGTCCCTGTGTGTGAATGCTTCTGTTCGCCCATATCTCAGAGCAGATGTTGCTCTTGTGTCTTCATAGGTTTCATGGCCCTCACTGTTAAGCACAAGCAAATTTCAGGGCCTGAAAGGTTCTATTAGCATGTATTTTAACGTGTAGATTGTTCTGTACAAGCAGGCTTTAGTGAACACAGTTTCATGCAGTTATGTTTCAATGCATCTGTAATTCAGTGCACAGATGGGTCCAGATGGGTCCATGCGTGCATGTATTAGTGCATGTTTAGTTCCATGGAACCATGCGTGCATGTATTAGTGCATGTTTAGTTCCATGGAACCATGCGTGCATGTATTAGTGCATGTTTAGTTCCATGGAACCATGCGTGCATGTTTACGTCTGCAGAGTTGAGGGATTCCTTTCCCAGAGGAAAAGTTTCACTTGAATGTGGATGTTACAGGTCCTCGATGCAAAAACACTGACACTCAGTCAAAAAGAAAAAAAAATCTAACCATTTTGACTGCAAAGCAGCAACTTTTACTTTGATGCAGGCTGGTTTCCTTTAGTTTAGCAAATGAGCAGAACTGGTCCGGCAAACCTTTTGTGCTTTGAAAAGTGGCAGCTGAAATACAGATTTTAGTTTTTCCTGAAGCTCTGGCCTCTGAGTGACCTTACCTTCATAGTAACAGAAGACAAAAGCTGTCATCAGCAGAGGCGGGCCGGCATCCTTATCCATTAATAAGGTTATTTCTTTTAACAACTGAGTTCCTGCAGTAACATTTAAAGACAATGTTTGTTGCGGCAGCAGTGCGCTTGTGCATCCTCTGCTCTCTGAGGAGTTTTTGACATTTGAGGACAAACGGGGACCTTTTTCGTCACTGCTTCTCTGATCTCTATGATCTCTATGATCTCAAATGTTCGCTTCTAATACACCGACAAATACACCAAGGACTACAGTAACAGTTATAGAGAGCCTCATGTCCATCGTTAAAGATGCTTGAAAAAGGATCAACCGTCACACACATTCTTGGAAAGGGTATTCCCTAAGCTACAGCAAAGAACGACAGATTGGTTTGAATCTATTCTCACTATATCAGAATCCAACGGCACCACAGTTTCAAAAAAGCTCAGCAGGAGGTTTGATCCAGATTATTTGCTGGTCAGATGTTGGTGCTGATGTGTTTGATTTTGTGCTTCGATTGAGTCAAGCACAGAGCAACAAAACCCTCATCAGAACATGGGCAAATAAAAAAAGAGGCCATCATTTCAGAGAAACACATCAGATCAGAGGATATAAAGTATTACCATCTGAAGGATGGAAAAGAATAAACTGTTAGAAAGCTTAGAAATGAGTGCAAAAAGGAAAAGTTATCCAGACCTGCTCTCAGATCAGCTCTCAGATGAGCAGAGGCAGGTTTATGTTTTAGCTCACACTGAGATGCATGGCAGTTTTTTCACCCATAAATCAAAGTAATGTGCAAGTATCATTGACAATTCAGTTTGCAATTTGAAAATACATTTAGTCATTTAGATTTTAATCTGAAAAGCTGCAGTGAAATCTGACCATTTTAAAAATAACATGTTAAATAAAAACAAAATTAATTGCATTTTTAATTGTTGTGGTTTTTGGTACTGTATTCAAAGGAGTATTTACAATTCAACACCAAAAAAATGAAATTTCCACACATGGTTTGTTCTTACCTCTTTTTAAAGAAAGGATAGACCTATCCAGGCCTCGAGGGCCGCATTCCTGCATGTTTTCCAACATACCACGCACTGGCGTGTTCTAGTTGGCTGGACACACCTGAAGCAGGTAATCAGTCATGAGCAGGGCTTGGATATCTGGAAATCATGCGACCCTCAAGGCCTGGAGTTTCCAATCCCTGTTTTAAAGTAGCTTCAAGTCTGTTACATTGTAAAATTTGCTGTTTCTGTGTCAGAATTCAAATGAAACAACAAAACAGCGCCCCCTGGTGTAATACATTTTCATTTGCACATTGCACTTCATTTTGGTCAAAATTCACCTTGAAATGCAGAGTGACAGGCTCTCATCAAGGCAGGGTCCATCGCCTCCCTAAATTCACTAAATCCCGTCTCCACTTCCTTCTGGAAGGAAATCCAAACACGTCTGTTGTTTCTTGTCTTCTACGCGTCTGGTGATGAGGGGGCATTTCTTAAGGGGCACTGTTTTGATTTTTTTCTGATTTTGACACAAAAACACGATGATAAATTACAATCCAATAGACTTGACGTTACTATGAAATGAGTTTAAAAAAAACATTTTTAGTACTGAATTGTAAATTGCAAAAATAAATTGTCATTTGAATTATGGTACCAAGAACCCACGACAGTTTAAAATGCAACTGATTTTGTTCTCATTCAAAGCTTTATTTTTAAAATTGTCATCTTGAATTGCATTGCCAAATGCATTTTATTATTCCAAGCCTTATTATTCCAAGTTTGTCATAATAGCAAAATCCATTTCCAAATTGCAGATTGAATTATCAATTGATAATTGCAAATGACTTTGAGTTCTAGATGAAAAACAAACTTCCATAGAGGAGGAATAACAAAGTGATGAGTTCCTAAAACTCGATCTTGCAGGCTGGAAACGACTCATCCTGCATAACAACGGTGCTGCTGGAGGCCAAAACCATGATGTTGAGCTCCTGCTGCCTTTCATGGGTCTGCTGGTACCACTCTCGAGTGACCTCAGTGTCGTGGGTGGGAATCAGCGTCACCTGAAGATAATGACAGGGTCAAAGGTCAGGAGATGAAGAGACATGGAGACTTAAAAACAGTCAGTTTGTGTGTTACATGTAATGACTGTTTCTTCCCCTAAGAAGAAACACAAACGCATGGATGTGTACGTGATATGTAAGTGCTCGTAGGACACCTGTAGGATGTTCAACAAACTACACTCTGATTGTCTAACCTCCCCATTTCTAATGCAACGTTCACACTGGACACGCGTGCTTTTCAGCTAATGTTGTTCATACTGGACGTACAGCTGGAGGAGGTTTGGTGTGAAATGTCAAAGCGGTGTGAATCTGGCTCCAGGTTTTTTCTTTCGCAGCTCTATTCTAATAAATGAAAGACTTAGTGTCATAGAATTCCAGCCAGACGCAATTATTCATTCTTATTATTTACTACAATTATTAATTTCTCTTACATGATCAGTTTTCAAAAGGTTGGCACTTCCATAAATTAAAAAGAATAGCACTCACACGTCACTACCAAATCTGAGTCCCTGATTGGTTAAAGATCAACTGGTTCTACATAGAATGCTGAACGAACATGTTTGAAAAACTCCTGGTCTACATTTTTGGCGCTGCAGTGGTTGGTAATGTAGGCCAGATCCACAAAATGTGTCCACGGATTTTATGCACAGGGTGTAAAAACAGCCGTAGAAAACTGCATAGCAATGCGTGAACATGAGACTTTTGAACGTGGAAACCGCACATATTTTTGTGTTTACATATGTTGGTTTTTCACATTTTTTATCAAAAGCGGTTGCTTTTGATAAAAAGATTGTCGCTTTTGCATAGATTGCCAAGGACAGTGTGAACGTAGCTCAAAAGTCAAGTTGCACACAAGGAGGTGCACTTATCACATGATCAGCACTAATGGGCTCCTTGTGCAGTCACCCCTTCACGTTTACTTTCCCTTGTGTGTTGTACTAGTGTTCACTTTATAGGTGTCTTTAACTGATGCCCGCAGCATGCCTGTAGATGAGAATTGTGCAAGAACATTTTAACATTCCTCTACGGGTTCACGGAGCAGTCAACAACCTTAATGTTTCGTGCAAGTCACCAGCAAGCCCTGTACAGGTTTGTTCATTGTTCGGCCACAGACAGCCCGTATCCACTCGTTAGGGTTGTTGTGACTAATGCCTTGTTTCCACTGAGCGGAACGGACCGTTCTATACAGAACCGGAACGGTATTCTGAGCGTCTCCACTGCAAAATGGACTGATCAAACAGTTCCGGATCCTACCCCTTTCTGACCCCTTTCAGTCGTAGGTCCATAGAAGACCGTAACAGAATGGTTGGGGCGGAGCCGTAGCCACCCGATGATTGGCACAAAGTGATGATGACTCGAACGTGATGATGGCTACTCACTAACAATGACGCAAGCACGCTAGCAGTCTACACCAAGCATGTGCTTAGTGGAAGCGAGGCTTTAACTGAGTGGGAACGCTCACCAAAACTAACTGGCCCGTTCCATTAAACTCCTGTTCCATTCCTTTCCGTTCTGCTCAGTGGAAACAAGACATCGGACTTCAGGTCTGAAGCATCTCCCTTGAAGAATGAAAAACTTGCAGCAGCCCAAAAGTATATTTTCTTACAGCCAAAACTGTTAAGGCATTAACGTGGACTGAGACTATAAGAAAACTGCTGTCTGTGGTCAAAAGCTGTGACACTGCCCTGGGATGCACTCCTTCAGACAGGGAAAAGTTTCTCATGGAAAAGTCTAGCTACATAAAGCTACAAATTTAGCTACAAATCAGAGGAGGCTTAAAAAATATATCAAATTTAACAAACTTCCTTGGGACTTTTTTGGATAGTCTCTTTCATGAATGATGTTTACCATTTAACTACTTTCCCCCAAATTTTTATAGCAGTAAGATATACATATTGGGCATTGTGATAAAGTGAAAACAATACTGAAATATTACTTAAAGGCCAAATTGGCACCAGCTCAATAGTAGAGTTTCCACACTGTGGTTGGGAGGTGTTGGGTTTAAATCCACAGTTCAGGCTCATACCAAGTACTCCAAAAAACGGGACACAAGGCCTCCCTGAATGACACTCAGCATTAAGGAGTTGGATGGGTTGGCTTCAATCCCCCAGGGGATAGATCAAATGCAGGCATGTGTGAGCTACTGAGACTATAACTTTAGTTTCCCAGTGTCCTACTGTCACTGTTCAGGGATTAAACTGAAAATCCTTCTCTGTAATGCTGGGCACCTATTTAGGCTGTCATCCAACATCTGTCAAGCAGAAGCGAATGAAAAAATGGGTCATCTGGTTATATTGCAATGATCTAAACTGAATTCGATTAAAAAAGCTATAATATTTCAAGTTTGATTTCTTTGCTTTTGGAGTCTTTGCATCTTGAGACAACCTTGTTTGTGAATTGGCCCTTTATAAGAAACTGAATGGAACTAGATATATAGCATTATCTACAATAATGCAAGTGTGATGCTGTAAGCTGAATGTAGCCGCTGAAGATGCTCGAGTTGGTAGCTGAAACGCTGAAGCTGAAAGCTTGCTAATATGTTAGCTTAAAGCCAAATTAGCCTAAGAAACTGGCAAATTTATCCAACACAGATAGCATAACTCCACTTAACTCCAGACTTGTCATAAAAAAGGAAAATGTGTCCAATTTAGCCAATAGAGCTAGCATAATGCTAAAACATTGGCTAAACTCCAAATCAGCTAAAATAAAATTTTTAAAAAACTTGAAAATGTCATGTACCATGTTTGTGCCTGGGTGTTTGTTTGCTTTTTATCTTATTTTTTAGTTTCACTCTTTCCTCTCTAGTTTCAGGTGTCTTGTCTTCCTCTTGGGTGTTTCCCTGATGTGTTTCACCTGTGTCCTATTGTCAGGTATCTTCCCCTTTCAATATTTAATGATTTGCCTCTCCTCACATCGCTGCAGATTTGTTTTGTTTCTCTCGGTCACAAGCTTTTAGCACAACGCTAAAATTCTATCTTAACTACTAATTAGCTTAAAAACACTGGAAAAATGTCTAATTCAGTCAAAGCAGCTGCCATAACGCTAAAATCTTAACTAAACTATAAATTAGCTCAAAAACACTGGAAAAATGTCTAATTTACCCAAACCAGCTCGCACAACGCTAAAATATTAGCTAAAAAACAAATTCGCTTAAATAAACTCTGGGAAAATGTCTAATGCAGCTAAACCAGCTAGCAAAATTCTAAAATATTAACTAAACGCCAAATTAGCTTTAAAAAATGTCTAATTTTAAAATGTCTAATTCAGCCAAATCAGCAAGCAAAGTGCTAAAATATTAGATAAACTTAAAATTAGCCTAAAAACTTTAAAATTGTCCAATTTAGCCCAAACAGCTAGCATTAAGCTAATATGTTAGCTAAATTCGCAATTAGCCTAAAACTGGAAAAATGTCCTATTTAGCCAATACACTTCGCATGTTGCTAAAATACTAGTTAAATCCCAAAAAATGCTTTAAAAACCTTTAGTAGATGTAAAATTAGCTAAATGGGCTTGTATAACGGTCATGTGACAGCCAACTGACAAAGTCGTTTAAAAATTAAAAAGTTAAAATTTCAAGTGTTGCTACTAAAGGGGCTTGGTAGAAATTTAGTTCAATAAACTCATGCAAAGTACATTTTGATCTGACGTGTAATTAAGAGGATTTGTGCAAAACGCGGTCATACCAATTAAAATGCCATTTCTTTAGTTATCTTCAATAAAGACCCACAATTTAATCAAATTGAAGCATCAGAGAAAAGTCAACAATCTCAAATCTCTGTTCATCAGATAATACCTGATGGTTTGATCCCCACTGAGCTTTTCCCTCCAAAAGGCCATCCAGGACTCTCCGGCTCGGTTCCCCACCAGCTGCGTCATTCCCGCTCACTACATAATATGCGGAACGAACACGTTTGAAAAACTCCTGGTCCACATTTTTGGCGCTGCAGTGGTTGGGAATGTAGGCCAGATCCACATAAATTGGACAAGCTGGGGCCGCCACAGAGCCAGGCTTCTGGGAACCTGGCAAAAGAAAGTTGGATTGTTGAGGAAAACCTTTGAGAAACATCAAGTTATGCTGCTTTAAGGCAGTCAGCCTTTACCTGAGCTTGTCTTGACACCGTTTGTCAGTCCTCTGCCCGGGTTATAACTCGATCTGGAGTGGTCATCGTCTTTGGAGCCTTGTCCATCAGACAGACGAGACAAACGTGAGCTCTTATCTGAATCTTTCTTCTTTGTTTGAGCTCCACAAGGGGACAGCATTTGCTTCACAGGCATGGGGGACCTCTTGCGCTTGGCTGGGGATGCAGATTTGGTTCTCCCTGAAGCCTTTTTTAAGCTCTTGGGTTTTGACTCTTTCTTGACAGAGCCAACATCAACAGAACAAGGATCAACCATGCAAACATCTGGATAAGGTTGGTGAGGGTGGGGGTCCCTGACTGGGGCAGGGGGCGGGTCGAGGCTCCTCCTGGAACCAGATGGATGGTTACCGTGTCCTGAGGCAGATTTATTAACTGGCATAAAGTCTTCATCCGAGTCGAGGTTTCCATCCCCAGTAACAGAGGTGTTTTCTTCGGTTCCTTGAGGCCCTTCAGAGTCTGACTGAGAAGCAAGAGACTCACTAATGGAGGTGGGGGGAGTGTCTTCTGTGGCTAGACATGATCCTGTCAGCATCTCACCAGTATGGTGCAGAGAGCTGCTGTCCTTGCCATGGGACTGGTGGTGATAAGGCTGCTTGTGGGCCCTTGTCTTGACAGACAGGTCGTGCTCATCCCCCTCCTGGGACTGATCGCTCCAGTGACCCGCGTCCCTATAATCCTCATTAATTGACAGCTGTTGCATACAGGGGTTGATGAAGGATGGTGAGAGGTCCTCCTTACGCTGCCTGAACTCAGAAGTTGAGTATCCAGGAGAGGAACGGCTGGCAAAAGAGGGAATAGCACCTGTCTGGGCATCCTGGTCACTGTCACCCTCATCATCCAACTCGTCCCGACTGCACTCCTGTGCGTGAAACTGTGAGTGAAACCGCTGTTCTTTAGAGGACAGGGAAAGGGGGCGGGCGGGATATTCTGGCTCCATCTCACACTCCTCTTCAAACTCTTCCTCATGGCGACAATGGGGAGGGGAGTCTCCAGGTACCATGCCTATCTTTGACTTTGTCATTTCCCACTCATACATATTCCTGGAAAAACCGGCTGCTTCCTGTCTGGGTTCCACCCTGGTCAGGCCACAAACCGGACCACATGCTGCTGCCCCAAGAGGCATAAATGAACCTCTACTGGCCTCTGCAGGCCCGGTTGCTCCGTCCTGTTCACCAGACTTTGGAGGGGATGACATGTAAGAGGTAAGAACATCTGGAATGGCCCCAACCTTTTCACCGACAGCTGGAGCGACAGGTTTGTCTGGAAATGAGACGCAGTCAGTAGGACCACTGGAAAGAGACCTACAAGCCATGTTTCGCATGTAGACCTCCTCATCTTCTTCTTCACTGCTGTCAGTTTCTTCAAAGTAATGCTTACCTTCTATGTCTGGCCGAGGGGAGGAGGTGACCCCAAACAGAGCTGCGCTGGCAGCCTCTTTGTCTACTGAAAAGTCTGACAGGTGAGAAAAGGGACCTGTTGTCAACCCAAACTCGGCTGCCTTGGACCCTTCAGACCATTCAGGCTTATAGAAGCAGCCAGACTGAGCGCCTTTATCAGGAGCTGCATGAACATTCAGTTCCTCCATGACAGCTGAGGGTGAGAAAGAAGGGGAAGATGTCGCCTCTTCAAATGTGCCATGAGCTGAGAAATGGGCTAAGCGGGAAGAAGACTCAGCGGTGACTGTTGTTGGATTTTGTTTCTCAGAAACTTCCAGATAGTCATGTTTGGGTACAGCTGAGCCGGGGAGTGGAGGATCAGCAACAAGCATGCTTTCTTCCTTAAAGGATGAATACTCGAATGGAGGCTCCAAAGAGGCTGGCGTCTCCAGTTCTTCCCCAAACTGTCGGCTTGCGGAAAGGGATCCTGAGGTGGAGGAGGAGTAGCTGTAGGCTGAGGAAGAGGAGTATTGAAAGTTAGTATCCAATGAGCTTTTACTCAGTGCATCTGGAGTTTTCTGTTTTTCATAAAGAAGGTCAGCTCTTTCTTTCTGGCAATAACTCTCCTCTCTTGATTTCAGAATAAAAGCCTCTTTTTCTTGACCTCTGTTCTGACTTGATGAAAACTGGTCTTTCTCTTCGAACCCGACGGGGTAATCAGAATAGCCAGTCACTCCTTTGGAGCCTAAATCTTCAAGCTTTGCACTGACAGATGAGGAATCAGTCTTGGGATCACCTGTGATCTTGGTCAAATAACTGGGGCTGCTCTCCTCTGTACTGGTCTTTTCTGGGCAGGTAACCCCGCCCCCAACCGTCGAAACCATAAACTCTGGCTTATCTGAGGCACTGAGTGGGCTTTTTGCAGCCCTCTCAGATTTCTGTTTGGCATCTTTATCCACATCAGAGTCAATGCTGCTTTCATTGTCCTCCTCCTCATCATCTTCCTCATCATCATCATCATCATCAAGAACTTTATCATCATCATAATCTTCTTCATCCCTTGCAGTGAATTTACGCATGTCAATCTCCAAGCGTGCGCTTTTCTCGCTGCCCAGGAAAGCCTCTTTCTCTGAGAAGGGGAACGATGGGAAGGAAGTAGGTGCATCCTTCTCCGAGGTCCTGTCTATGACTGTACCGGGGAAGGGGGGCTCGAGTCTCTTTGACTGAGCATCACTCCCTGCGGTGTCTCTGCCTGCATTCTCTTCAGACTCCTGTCGATAGCAGTCAGAATCCATGGAGCTGGTTTTGCTTTCATAAATGTCGGCGTAGGAGAAGGTCTTTCCATACACATAGGGTGTGTCTTGTCTTGTATACGGGACTTTTTCTTTGCTTTCCTTCTCTGAAAATTCATTAAGACTGAAATGAACGCTCTTCTCACCTTCTTTAAAATGAACCTCTTTTCTCTCATGGAGTTCATTTTTTTGATCTGCCTTGTCTTGATTAGTGGAAGAGGGTATGGGTCCTTTCCCACTTGGAGAGTAGTTATCTGGTGGTTCTTTTTCATCACCATCAAAACACCTAACATGAGACTTTAATTCTTCTGCTTTGCTAAAGGTCACTTGTGTCCGGTCAGAAATCTTAACATGTCTTTCTGTCCTATCCGGTTTTTCTTCAAATGTAAAGTCATCATCTAAGAAGCATCCCTCCTTTGCTTCCATGAGCTTTGCCTTTACAGTGGGTTGCAAATCAGTTTTGGCTAAATTTTCGTCTTCATCCTCACTGTTTTCATCAGATTCCTCAGATACCTCCAATGTGGCCTTGTCACCTGGCAGGTCGATGAAGGAGGCATGGTCTACGATGGTAACAGATTTCTCTTGTTTGGGGATGTCAGCTGTTGCTGTCTTATCTTCGTATGGTAGCTTAAAAACCTTCTCTGCAGATGTGGAGTAGCTGGTGGGTACAGACTGTGGGAGTGAGGCCATTTCTGTGGTGCCATGATCAGGACTTGAGCACGTTTCCTCGTTTTTCTGCACGAACTGAGCCTGTAATCCAGAGGAAGGTGGTGCAGAAGGTAAGATGGGACTCATTTCAGCAGTTTTGGATTTGTCAGTACTGAACAGAGATTCCTTGGCTTTGTCACCAAGCAGGCAGGTATCATCAGAGATAGTAACAGGTCTCTCTGTTGTGTGCATGTCAGCTGTCATGTTGGTCTCCAGTTGATCTTTGTCCACTATCTTTAAAGCTTTCCCTTCTGTTGGTGAGGCGCTGCTGCTGCTAGTGCGTTCAGACTCTATGTGTGAGGCCAGTCTTACTGTGCTGTCCTCAGGACTGAAGCATCTTTCCTCACCCTCCTGACTGAAGTTGTCTAACTCAGTGGGGAATGACAGAGGCGGTATGACATGATTTACTTTAACCGTCCCAAGTCCTGCTGTGCTGATGGCAGTGTGCTGTTCTTTTGCAGTATGGCTGCTAACAAGGGGAGGGGCCTTCTGCTGTTCCTGGAGCATCATGGAAGTTGCATGCTCGTATCCCTCTTGAAGTTTTGCCAAAGGGATATCAACATTTGGGGTTTGGTCCTCGTCTTCATCTTCCTCCTCATCTTCTTCTTCCTGGACTGACCTTATTTTTGTGTCACCTTCTATTTCTAGAATATTGGGCTGATATTCATCAGAGGACGGAGACTTAAAGCACTTGTCATCTTCTAGAGATGAGGTGGGTGAGATGGTTCCTGCTGAGTGGAGATAGTCTTTACCTTGAGCAGCTTCCACTCGCAGAGGGGCATTGCTGATGGCATCTAGCAGCAGAGAGCTCTTCCCCATGTCCTCAGTCTGAGGTGCTGTCACTGAGGCAATAGACTGGTCTTCAGTGGCAAAAGATGAAAGTTTGTCATATTCTGTGATGGATGTGGCAGAAGAGATGTGCTCCTCTTCAGCAAGTGGAGCAGCAATGATGGCAGGGAAAGGGGCCAGCTCAGGCTCATGACTTCCAACAAAGACTTTGGGTTTGACATCTGCAGCATCTGGACCTGCAGAGCTCTTCATCTCTCTTATACCATGCATACTCTCAAAGGTGCCAGGAACATCAGGAACAGAGACATCACAGGAGCTCACGTCATACCCTAGCTGTGGGATCCTGTCCTCTGTGTCCTCGTGGATCTCCTCATCCGAGATGGTGTGTTCAGTCTCAGAGTAAGCAGGCATGGTCTCGTCCTGGATAAAAGAGAACTGCTCAGAGGCGGAGGCTGTTGCTGGTTTTTGCTCAGCTCTTTTTGTGTCCCAGTCCTTTACGGGTTTTTCCCTTTTCGCCTCCTCTGCTTTACACTTCATGACCTCATCATCTTCTGTTCCCTCTACTTCTGCCTTTTCAATGACGTCACCCTCCTCCTCCGAGCTCTCACTCCTCTTTGATCTGTGATCTCCCTTCACAGAGTCCTTGTCGTGTTTTTCCATTTTCTCCTCCTCATGTTTCTTGTCAAAGTCAGCGTGTCCATCCTTCCACTGTGCTGATGCAGTCGGCTCTGCTGTGCTACTGTTGTCTCCATCCTCTTTTACCGGGGGCTCGGCTTTGGAAGGTTTCATCTCCGAGGTTGAGAAGGCGGCCCTCTCTGTGGGTAAAACTGACCTACAAACTTTGGTACCTGAATGCACCAGCAGGCCACCAGACATCTCATCATCCTGGAAAGGTTTCAGAGTCTCCTCTTGCTTCAAAGCCTCAAAGTCTGCAGTGAGGTCCTCGGGTGAGGAGGTGATGGCCCTTTCAGTCAGACCTGCTTCGTCAGAGCGTTTCTTTGGAGTTGGTGTTTGCTCATTTGCTTCCTCTTTAGCAGCTTTACTTCTGTTGGCCTTTGGCTTTGCCTGAGCTTTTGCCTTGTGCAGCGTTTTTCTCACTTCTGCTGTGAGCGGCTTCAAGTCAGGTTTGGTGATTTTTCTCAGCTCAGGTTTACTCAGATCTTTTTTTTTGTCCTCCTTGGCTTTTGTCTCTTTTTTCTCTTCCTTTTTACTCTTCTCGTCTTTCTTCACTTTTTCTTTCTTTATTTCTTTTTTCTCTGTGTCTTTCTTTTCATCCATCTTAGATGTTTTCTCCAGCTTTGAAGTTTTGTCCTTGGACATTTTCTTTTTACCTGCTCCAGGTGCCACCTCGCTGTTTTTCTGCTGTTTGGTGGCTTTCAAGTTCTCATTTCTGGGTTTTTTCTCTTCTTTCTTTTCCACTAGTTTCTCTTTAGCGGCGTCCACTGTTGGCTCTTCTTCATGGCTGCCGCTCTCTTTCTTGCTTGGTTTAGCATGGGGTTTGGGAGATGATTTAAGACTCTCCTTGCTGTCTGCTCTGGATCTCATTTTTGTTTGTTTGATGATGGGTGGTGGAGCACCAGAGGTCATGTCTCTTTGAGTGGCCACCGGGTATCGGAGGAAGTCCAGGTGCTTCAGTTTCTCCAGGCCCTCAAAGATTTTATTTTGCGGCGCGTTTCCTGGAAACAACACCCGGACGATCTTTTCTGTTGGACGGTGGGGCATCCAAACTATCAGAGCAGTAACTGATGTCAAATAGGGGACAGATATTTCCCCTTCCTTCCCATTGGGCATCAGAATCCCTGTCTTGGCTTTGCTGTTGCCAGCCCATTTCTGCATTAGGAATTGCATCTCTTTGCTGTCTTTCACAGGGTTCAGGACATACATGTCTAACTTTCCCACACCCAGTTTGTGGAACAATGTGATGGGTTCAATAGCGTTGCTGACCATCCTGTGAAGAGGCTCTGGAGTAATGCCAAGCTTGTTGAGATACTGCAGTGTTAGCGATGCCTCCTCAATGCTCCTCTTCATCTTTAGTGTAGACTCTGGCATCTTGAGCTTCTCTGGAACGTTAAAAAAGACAATACCAAGCTCTGGAGAGATGAGGTTTTTCATCCACTCACTGTTGCTGCTGGAACCGGACCCTTGGTTCTTCTCCTCTTCCTGCTCTGCAATTTTCCTTTGGAACAATCCGTTGATCCCAGGAAGATTATCTGCACCAATATGTGTGAGAAGGACAGAGTCGATCCTGTCCAGGTGTCGAAC
Organism: Oryzias woworae; assembly: GCA_016861445.1. Classification (NCBI taxonomy): domain Eukaryota; kingdom Metazoa; phylum Chordata; class Actinopteri; order Beloniformes; family Adrianichthyidae; genus Oryzias; species Oryzias woworae. Next base: position 96,825 of record BOLG01000829.1, read on the forward strand.
CAGCTTCCAGAAACAGGACTTCCTCTCTGACCCGCCGTCCACCAGGATGTTGAATCCGTTAACAGCAAACAAAGCAGAGTCCCCCCTGCCTCCAGGGAAGATGTAGCAGCAGGGCTTGGACAGCTTCAGAAACCCCCCAGAAGTGGGGGGCTCCAGAAGCTCAAATGGGGAGGGCATGTCCACTGTTTCCGAGATGTACTCGGTGAATTCTGTGACTCCGTCCATGTCGGGGAGGTATAGACCCGGGTTCAGTCTGTATTCCAGAAAATGCTCCTGGTTTTGGCGCTAGGAGCTCCAGCCCCCGTCTCCCTGACAAGAAACTGAGTTTTGTGGTTTGCTTCACAGAGTTCCTGGACAGGACCTCAATTACCTGCAACACAGACACGCATGTGAGTTTGTGTGACTTCTAAAGCTGCATTCACACTGAACACGATTGGCACATCAAGGGTGTCCAGTTTCAAGAAGTTCATGTAATATGGGGTCCTGCAGCGGGATTTGAGCAGTGTGTTTTGAGAGTCGCAGTGCATTTTGCGTATCGCTGTGCGTACAGAGTTCAACAACCTGGCAAAGAAAATGCATCGCGTCAACTATTCAGGAATTCAGCTTTGGCTTGTGACGTGTTGATGATGTAATCAGCAGGTGGAGTCTAATCGTTCTCCTCCTGAACTTCATAATCATTGGTATTCTCTCATTTGTATGTAGACAAAAATAAAAAGATCCTCTAATTTTATAGTTATTTCTTCTGATGCTGGACAGCATCAGAAGAAATAACAGCAATGACTAATGCTGGACAGCAAGTCATCAAACTGGATCACAGAGATGGAAAGAAACACTGAAAACAACTGTCATTCAGAAGCAGCTCCTGCATTAGACGGTGAAGCTCACCAGGAGAGTCTCTGAATGATCTCATGAACCCACACAGGATTACCAATGCTTTGTAGAACTCTTCAAATAAATACATCTGATCATAAACTTCATCTGTGTCTTCCATGCATTTACTGTAAATGAGACAAACAGTCAATGTTTCCAAACTCAAATAAATGTTACTTATAAAGCGCTTTTCATGTAAAGAAACAGTTCAAGGTGCTGCACATGCATCTGGAGCATCACGTTTATGAAAAGATTCTTGGACCAGTGTCGTGCAGTGAAATGACATGCGTTAAGGAAAGGCAGCGACGCACGTGAATCATCTTCAGTGTGAACACAGCATTACACGAACCTGTTTGTGTGAACAGAAAGCAAACTGGCTGCGCTTACTTGAGGATCGGAGAGGACCTTGGAGAAGTGTTTCCACCTAAAAGCGCTGCCCTGCAGCAGGACGTCTCCTCCTTGCTCAGAGCTCTGGCCACTCAGGATCAGCAGCTTGAACGCCGCGCAGTCAGTGATCAAAGAGCGAGCCTGTGAACAGGAGGGACATGCAGAACCGTCAGTTCCTGAAGGTGCATGCGTTCAGACACAGACGATCTTCCCTTCTGTGTGAGCTTCAGAAACATCATCAGACAAAACATCAGCCCCACATTTCAACAAAGCTATCTAAAATCAGCTGCTTTTAAAGCTTATTTCTGTTTTTACTGGATCATCATCTGCTGCAAAAATAAACTTCTTCTATTTTTAACATCCATTTATGACACAAGTACAGACTTTTCAGACACTCAACTGTTCAATCACCTGCTCTTTCAGACACATTTATAAATATTATGCCACACTGTGAAGTTCAGAAACAGCCGTACACAAACATGAGGTTGCTTCAGGTTTTATTAAAATAAGAAACGGTCTGAAACAGTGGTAAAGAGCAGCAGATCGCCTTTCCAGCCTGGTATGCAAAGCCTGATGGAGCTGGACGTCCAGTGTGTGACAGTCAAGATGAGATCCTGGATGACTGTGTGGTTCAGCTGCTCCATCAGGGATCTGAAGTGATTGCATACCTGAAGGACTGTTCCCAGTCCAGACTGAACCAGCTCTATGAAAAGAGGACATCCAGAAGAACCCTGAAAGTAAAACTGCTAAACCAGAGACAGCCAAATATTTAGAATTACAGTTGTGTCTTTATATCTGACTCAGGCTCCTTTTCTTGTCCAGAACCCACTGGACCCGATTTGGATTTCAAAGATTATGCTGCCGGTGGGAAGTACTGACTCAAAATTATGGATTGGTGAAGCCTTAGTCACATGCACCCATGTGGGGGGTTGATGCGCAGAGGTGCATGTGTGTTTTGCAGTTCCCTTGTGACCTTGTAACCTTAAGGACCGTCATGAAAATGAATCATACCGTTGTTGTGTGGAGCAGGTGTATCCTGAGGCATTTGGAAGAATAATGTTGCTTACGCGCATACGGGTGATCCTGTCATACAGTATCCTAACGCCACCTCTCACACTGAGGTGAGAGTACTGGCGCTTTACTAACTGTGCCCAAATGCTTTACCCACAGGATGTCTACACTACCTACACTCTGATTGTCAAATTTCCTCATTTCTAACAATCAGGCTGCACGCAAGGAGCGTGCCTATAGTGCGTCCATTTCCTGTTAGGACTAAGGCTTTACTTGTTGACTTGACCCTCACCTCAGAGGAAACAGTTTCCTCTGACGGGTTCACAATCGTCTGAAGGTCATTGCTCTGGAACTGCAGGGTCCTCTGGCGTAAGAAAACAGAGAAAGATGTTATGTTAGATCGGTGTGCCCGTGAAGAGAAATGTTTAGACACATTTTTTTCCTACGGGTATGCTGCGGGCGACAGGTCATAGTGAACACTTAAACAACACGTAAGGGTGAAGTAGCTGAGACGTGGGTGTGTCGCACAGATTTTTCATTTCTAAACTCCCTGAAACCTGCATACTGAGCAAGGAGCCTGTTTGTGCATGTTAATTGCATGCAGCCCGACTGTTAGAAAATAGGAAATCAGACAATCAAATAATTAGTTCTTTGTGCCAAGTGTAATATATTTTCATATATGTGGATATAGTTTACTGAATGTGGCCCAAGCCAGTGTCTCATTGTGCCAGTCTAAGAAATACAGAAGGTTGGGTCAAGAAGGGCATCCGGCGTAAAATCTTTGCCAAATCAAATATGTGAATCCGACCACTGAAGGGAAAAGCCGAAAAGGAAAGAAGAAGAATATATGGTATAAATATATAGTAGAATATATAGTATAAACTGGGCCTAATAAGACAACTCGCTGGGAACTATGCAAAGATAATAGTTTTAGATTTAAATGAAGTTAATGGGGTTTTAAAGAATAACGCCCAAATTGGTCTGTACTTAAAAAATCGTGATTAACACAATAATTTGACACAAACCAAGTACATGTAACTGACTTTAGTCCTACAAATACTTCACAACACACTCACCACTTGCATGACTATGGTACGGTCCAAAAAGCAAGTACTCTAGTAATCTGTTGATCACAGATTTCAAAGTCATCTGGAGAATTAGAAAATTCCTGACAACTTTTTCCTTTTTGCTTGATGTTGCTTTTGTCGTTTGTGTCACTTCTCAACATTTTAGCATTAGACTCACTTCATCAATGGTAGGAGAGAAGCTTTTTCCTGAAGAAGGTGCAGCATAATTAACCCTGAAACCTCGCTGAGCTGCAGTTTGGTGGTTTTAATGCCTCAGCGACCCCCCAAGGAAGATCCACATTACTAAAGCAACCAGAGCAGCTGATCTGCTCTATGTTGGTATTTCAGTTGGCTTCATCTTCTGGACACCTGCCAGCCCACAGCAACCACTGAGCATATGTCTCTGCCCCCCCTTCCTCTGCAGACTGCTGGTTTTTCCATGTTCGTCCAAACGTGGCCAACATGACAGTTCGACTTGACGGTTCTGCTTTTTCACAAAGCATCACAACACGAATATGGTAAAAAGTCTGAGCAGCTGTTGCTATGGCGACGCCTCTCTGGGTGCTGCTGGCAGCAGATTAATACTGACCCAGACTCAGCTGAGGGAGACGCATTGCAGCATTTCTGTTAGAGGGAGGGGGCGTGTGGAGAGCAAGAATGCAGCCTGTAATGCAATAGCAGGAGCAGAATCTGCAGCTGAGGAGCGTCCATCCATGTTCAGCATCTTCAATCCCCCATTCCCACCCACCGCCCTTCTAAAAGAGGAGTAGTGATTGGAAGTTCCAAAAGTCAAATAGAAAGCAAAAAATACAACATTTCTGCACACAGAACATTAGGATCAACCTTAACCAGGGAGATGGAAGCCCCCGGCACGCCGAACTAAACCCACACTTGTAAACATCATCTGTCTTTGATCTCGTTTATGAAAATGGTCACTTTAATTACTTGAAGAGGGTTCTATTCCAGCAGCGCCTCAAAGTCTAAGGACACAAAAATAAGCATAAGCCATCCCATCCACCTCCTTCCCAGGTTTTTACCCAGCCCCGCCCCCAGACATTCCCAGTCTGTTTGACCAGTTGCTAAAAGTAAAAGTAGTGTTACTTTAAAAAAATACTTCAATAGAAGAGAAATGTGTTCATCCAGTAAAGCAACAAACACACAAAATTACTGAGCAGTTGTTTGAACTTACTGTATGTGGTTTACAGTCTAAAATGAAATACTGATTCTGAGAGAAAAATCAGAAAGAACTGTTTAAAAAATGAATTGTACAGACTGCACAGTATTTGTTTTGCCAAAAACACATGAGGCCTTGTGAATGATGCCCAGTATTTAAGCCTTTGCTTTCATTTAAGAAACATCAATACTCATCTCTGCTGCTTTACAGCCTTACAAACACTGTTGTCTCTGAAGTCTATCAAGTCAAAGATGATTATTTTTGACTCTCAACCACTGACTGTATATAAGAACTGGACTGAGTGACCCCTCTCCTCTGGTATTCCAAAGAGGAAGTACCTGCTGGCTCCAAGAAGCTAAAATTCCAAAGACATCTTTAGAGAAATAAACAGATGTTAAGATGCATTCACACCAAACGCCATTCGTGCTGAGAATTCGCGTGGCCCGCCCTTTTCTCTCTAGTCTCTCTAGACTCTCTAGAGTGAACCCGCCTTCGATCAACAGTAACCGGGACGGGACCTGGAAACCCCGCCGTCCAGAAAGGGATACAGCAGGTTAAGAAAATGAATGGAAGTTCAGGAGAACAATGGTTCGATCCACAATATTGGATATTTTTTCTCATTGCTATCACTGAAAATGTCACATGCCTGAAGTTGAGTCCCTGACTGGTTGACCCCAGAGTTCAGTTTTCTTTTATAAACCATTGATCTCTCATTGAAACTGGCTGCCTCTGCTGAGCGAATCGCGTTCTGTGTCTAGGCACCATTAGAGTGGAACTACGTTTTTCCAGAGCTTTTTAAGTTAATATTGTTAATTTCTTTGATTTCTGGGTTACTTTAATTTATGACTGAACTGATGTCATTATATCTGAGAATGAAAGCAGCAAAGTCTGAACTTTTTTATCATTTTACGTGGTGGTAAACATGATAAATGTGTCGATGAAATGCTTAAAAAAGCAGCAGAAAGATCAGTGCTGCATGTTGATGTTCTTGATAAATGGTCATGAAGTACTTTTGGAGATGCAGATGCATGCACCTGAAAGCAAAAAACAACTATGGGTTAAAACAGAGCAAAACAAGGCCATCCATTCTACAAATGATCAAAATAGAAAATGTATTCTTCCTAGAGGAAGAGGAGCAATCCTCAAACCAGTCTACACTTTACAAAATATTTGGATGGATTTTGTTGAACTAAATACATCAGAAGGTAAACATGCATTAAAAATGATTGATGCTTTTTCTAAATGGACATTTAGCCATGAGCAAAGCAAGAGGCTCCTTCAGTAGATAAAGCATCATGTAAAGATATTATTCCATGATTGCAAAACATATTTAGTAATAACGGAGCTCATTTTGTTAATCAAAAAATTGATTGTGTTTGAAGTAGCGTCAGAATCACACAAAAAAAATCTTTGACTAGTAGAAAGGATGAACAGTACAACAAACGAACACTGGTCAGCCATGGACCAGACGTTTGGATCTCGTGAAACAATTTTTAAGCATGACCCCAAATTTGACTGGATTAACGCCTTATGAAATATTGTATGGAAGACCTTATCCCTTAGCTATGTTTGCTTAACTTGCTGAAATAACCGATTCATCTTTTTTGGTTGAGTATATAATTACAATGTTGCAAAACAAAGAGGATCAAACAGAGAAACCACATGCCTCACTGTCCTGATGCATTGCAGGAGGACCAGCTGATCAAAGCAGGAGTTTACGTATTGATAAAGGTGATCAAGGGTAACCCCAACCCTAACACTTGGTCTAATCCTAAATGGGAAGGCCCTTTCAAGTACTACTGACAACAGCTGTTGCTGAAAAAAAGCTGAAGGATCTAGTTGGATACACCTGTCTCATTGTAAACTCTGTAGGTCAAAGCATCACCCACCGCTGTGGGAAAAGCCTAAGTTTGATTATAAAGAGGGATGAGACGCAGTGTCCCCAACATATCGAATTGGCAAAAGCTCTAGGAAGTGTTCTGTTGGAACTGTGCTGGTTTGTTTCCTTTCCCCTCTTTGTCCCCATCAGTCTGATACTGCTGAGTTTTGTTATTTTAGTTTGGCGTTGGACCTTGGTAGTTTTGATTTGCGGGCTTTGTTTGTTTCTTTTCCTTAGCTAGATTTGATTGGGCAGCCCTTAGCAGGAAGCTGCTGACTCCGCTGGCCGACTTGGCTGGGTCAGCTTTCTCCATGACTTATTTTAGGTTTGGCCGAGGTTCCAATCCCTTTGTTTTGCCTTTTTGTTTGAACCAGCACAGTAACCATTTCATTTTCTTTTTGCTTACAGGACACAGAATTTGTTTGATAAACTGCCTTCCTTATTCTCTAGGTGTAAACATCTAAAAGACTCTTGCAGCACTTAGGGGTAGACCTGGAAGGAATTACAGGCTTGAGCAGGACCAGGATGGAACGAGCTTTTAAACAGCACGGACTTTGTGGCTTTAGAGGATCCCCAGTTTTCCATCTTGTGTTAACTATAGTGATTGTGGTACTTTTCTTGTGGTATTTCAAAAAATAAATCAATCAATAAATACCTGAAACTAAAGCCTGAACCTATTCTTCAAACTCGATCTGTGAAATCACCTCAACATGACCTGTGCTCATGTTGAGCAAACCAAGTTGGAAATATAATTTGTGTCCTGAAAAACATGGTTACGACTATATCTCTACCAATAGCTGCACTTAATGAAAATTATGACAAAAAAAGATCAATATAAAATGAATGGGTCAACATATGCAAATGTATACTGGTATATGATTCATGATTATAAAAGGAAGAGTTGGGATACTTTTGTGGCTGATGAAAATGGCAAGGGGCACTGGGGCACCACACCTGCAGACAGCTGACAGGAGTGGTACCGGTACCCGGTGTGTTCTTCTGCTGCTGTAGTCCATCTGCATCAGATGTGTTGTGGGTTCAGAGATGCTCGTCTGCAGACCTCAGTGGTAACCAGTAGTTATTTGAGTTACTGTTGTCTTTCTATCAGCTGGAACCAGTCTGGTCATTCTCTGTAAACCCTAGAGATGGTTGTGGGTGAAAATCCCACAACTCAACCTGCAAAAGTGTACACTCAGTAGCAGGGTCAAAACAGCAGAGCGGACGCACCAAGGCTGGAAACTGAACAGTACTTGAAAGGTATATGGGAGAAACAGACAGCACATAACAGCAATGCTCAAAGGCTGTTCTCTCTGAGAAACGAGTGCAGCAACCTCCCTGAACAGAATCCAGTGACCATGACAACGGCAGACATCCAAGAAAGAGCCTCAGGTGTGAAAAACTGTTCCATGATGTGCAACACGGTACAATAGTGAAGTGCTAACACTTCAGAATGTAAGCACAACAGAAATAAGCTGATCTTGATGTGGAGAAAAGCAGCTAAGTGCCATTTTAAAACACTTTATGACCATATAGTGTTGTAAAATGGTAAAAAAAATAAAAAAAACAACAATATGAAAAGTTGCTTTTCTCAACGTCAGAATCAGCTGATTCACTTTGATCAGTCAAAGATTTACAGAAGGTCAAAGATTTTTGACGTTGATATTAGAGGTTGAAAACCCCTGGTGTTAAAGGGTTAACATGTCATTTGGTGGTGGTGGGGGCTTCTATTTTGGGTGTTTGCTGAAGATTGCATAATGTTGGTGCTCCACTTCTTATAGAGGCAAAAAGATGGCAGTCTGGACTTTTTACTGTAGCATGAGCAGCATTGGAGGAGGTTTGACCGCTCCAGCTCGGTTCAGACTGCGTTCACGCATCAAATCTGTTTTTCTGTCTCTGTTTGGATGTGCAGTGATGCTTGTCTCATAAAAATGTGTTCAGAAACTTGACGCCCCGGCTGCCTGTGGGAGGAACTACCAACACATGATCTCTTTATGGAGCAGTGTCTGTGTTCATCTCATTTTCAATGCGTGGAAAACACAAACGATGTTGGGAGATCAGGTTGATTTATTTTGTAGAGCTCGACCAATCAGTAAAGGAGCCCGGCCACTATTAGAGACCGGCGTCTATTACAACCAACACCTGTTAGCCCCGCTGTATGTACCAGATCTACTCGGCCTGTCAGAACAACTCGGGGTCCTTCGACTGATGATGACGTCACCCTACGGTAACACCACTTGGACAAACTTTGCAGCATTGAGATCTTCTCTGCCTCATAATGTTGTTTTCATTTTACGTTTCCTTTTGTAACCTAAAGTTGTTTTTACTCCTAACTAACAGTGATATTTGTCATTTTAAGGCGTGTCTGACATGATTGTTTGTTGTGTCTGACATTATTATTTGTTACACCAAACGTAAACTGTACTTTAATACATGAACAGAACAGATCTGTTCATGTATTAAAGTACAGTTTACGTATTAAAGGGAGACCCATTGGCAACATAAACTTATTTTTCCAATGTGAGTAAATGTATGACTGTATAAAGAACTATTTTTATTTATGGTTTGCAGTCTGCTTTAATTGGACCAAATGTCAGTTTTACTTTTTATCTCAGAAAAAAACATTTTCATATTGATAACTATAATCAAAAGCAGCGTACTGCAGTCCTAAGCATTCATCAAATTCCACATTATAGAATTCCAGAACCTCATCAGATTTAACAGTTATGATTGCAAAGTTTATATTTCTCTTTTAAAACATGTTGAAAACATTAAAAAACGAATTATTCTTTGAAGTGAGGGTGAGGCTATGATCAGTCCCTTGTACAATGTAGTGGGACATTTCCATGTACAAGTTATCCATGTTTCTCACGAATAACTGCAAGTTACGACTGTCCTAATTATTGTTATCTTTTTGTCTGGGCCAATCACTATCTTACACGTCATTGTGCCAACTTAACAGCCAATAAAATGGTGTGACGTCATCATCAGTCGCAGAACCCCAAGCCGTTCTGACAGGCCGTGTAGATCTGGTTCCTACACTGGCTGTCATTGGAGACCAGCTTCTATTAGAGACCGGCCATTATTGGAAGATATACAGTATTTATATCATGTAACTTTTAAATAATCAGGATAATTACACTAGCAGTGTTACATTTTTTAATAGGCTTTGTAATAATTTTGATTTATTTTAATCTAACAGCAGCACCTACAAGTTCCTTTCAAAATAAAATTCAGCGTCAATAAAGATCCTTCTAAAGCAGTAAATTTACTTGCACTGATTATTCTGCAGTTCTCTCACTGAAGAACTTTGCTTCTGAACAGAAAGAAGATAAGAAAGAAGATAAGAAAGAAGATAAGAACTTGTGCTTTAAACTTCATCCAATAATAAACAGCTCTGACAATAGATGTCATCATTGTACTCAGTCATCTGATGCGTACATTCTGCAGGATTGATAAAACACACAAGAACTCTGAATTTACTGTCACGTCAGGAGTGGTTAAAACACATTTATTTTACTATTGTATGATAATCTCATTAAAAGAATAACATTAAATATGATAACAGAATGAAACTAAAAAAAAACATTACTGATACACAATAAGAAACAAATCAGGCTTCTGTGAAAAGCTTCTGGTGAAACTTTTAAAACAAAAAAACAATTTTACAGTCAGAACAACTCAAACTTTAGAAGCTGCAGAGCACCTCTCCTCCGACCTGCCCCGCTCAGATCCTTGTCCTCTTTCCTTCTTTCATGGAGGTACTTTTGAATGCGGTGTTCAAATCCTGTGATATTTGCAGAAGAATGAGCTTGTTTGAGCATTTATGTGAATGTTTAAAGCTCAGTAACGTTCCTGTTGTGCATAAAAAAGAGAGAGAATGAAGCGTTGATTGTAACAAATTAGCTTCATTTTTTTTTTTATAAAGTCGATTAATGGATTAGTCGACTAATCATTGACAGCCCTAGTAAAGTGCCACACCATCCATGCATACCATGAAAGCCAGCACAGTAATGACTCATATTTGGAATAAATTGGTTACATTCACCTCGATCGGCATAACCCACCTATCTCAATCAGAAAAAGTCTGATCAGGCCAGAGAATTCCAAATGGCGTGTTTACATGACGGATTTTGATTCTGATCAGGCTTTTATTCCACTTACTTGTGTCCATGTAAACAGCTACTGACAGGTGAGAACAGCCCCTTCCAGGAAGAGTCTGTGCTACAAGCACCGCCCCTGGAAAACACACCTCTTTCTCCGCAGAGCTATAGCGGAGATCAGCAAAGCCTTTCATTTTTATATACATCTGTCTTTGCAAAAATTCAGATGTTGTTTGTTTTTGTGGACAAAACGCAGACACGCTGCCAAAGCCGGCTCCAGGATGATGTCATGAAATGGACAACACCCACAGGGAGTGAAAGGCGGAGCCTCAGAGATCGAGGTGTCTTTGTCCCGGGTATGAAAAGAGCTCAGGAAAAGAACTCATAGTTATTTAAAAATGTGTTCTCTTGTGTTTAAAAAAAAGATCATATTTGATCTTATACAGGGATATTGCTTAATATAAAAGGCTTAAGAATAGCCTAGGAAAGAACCTTGAAAACAATTGTTTGTTTTCCCACCTCACCTTAACATCTCTTCTACCAACTTTGACAATTATCACAGTTAAAAAGTGCAATCTATTACATATAACAAGACCAGACATTAGAATCTGGTCCTAATTAGCTTTGTATAAATATGCGTTCCTGTTACTTTCCTTTTGGAAGCGTAATTTAAAAAAAAAAAAAAAAAGTTACTATTCGCACATCCTTTTCTAAATGCATGTGACCAGAGCTCAACTTTTTTTCTTGGCCACATGGACACGGACCCGGAAGAAGGTTAAGGTTGGGTTTACGGTTACATTTAGGGTTAGAATAATCTGTGGGACCGACAACAACGTTTAGTCTGGGGTGCACTTGAAATATCTGCAGGCAATGTGCATCTCTGCTGCACATAGAACATGAGACCAATGTGAATTTCCATCAGTTTTTGTACTAGTCGCACATGAATATGTGCAAATAACATCAGCCTTACACAAAAACAAATTAGCAACTCCTTACAATCACTTCACTACGTCTAAGCTACTGCAGAGAAAAATCCGGTCATGAACCTGGACATGGAGACGTGATTACCGATGCTTTTGTAGAACAATTTAAAATAAATAAACCGGATCTCTCAACATCATACGAGTCTTCCATGCATTGCCAGTATATGAGCTATATACATATACAGTCAATGCTTCCAAGTAATGATGAGGCTGAACACTTTAGACAGTAGCTCCTCCCACAAGCATTTGGAGCGTCACGTTTATAAACACATTTTGGACAAACAGAGGTGGTGGACATGAATTTGCTGCACTGATTGCTTTAGGCGTGAATGTAGTATTAAGAAAACTGTGAAACAAAAGGTAAGAACACAAACCTGTTTACCGGTTTACCCGTTCACCTGCTGCATCTGCAAGCTCAGGAGAAGCTCTGTCATATCTGAACTTTGGTTGTCTCATAACTGAACTCATTTGGTTAAATTGCTTAGAATTTCTCACTCTGGAGCCTTTTGAACCCCCTCCCTCAATGACTGTAACCTTTAGGATGCTGGACATGGGTGGTGGTGTCAAACACTCGATAGCTTTTCTAAAGGTTCTACCTCTGAGCTTCAGCTCTCTCAGGCCTGCTTCCAGCGGGCTGCCTGTCTACGCCCTGCTGAGCTCAGCACTGCTCTCCCACCCTGAGTGAGAAGGGGTCAAATCAGGGAGACCAGATCCACAGCTCCACCTGGAGCACCAGCCTCCTCACCTTCTTCAGAAAACTGCATGATGGAGGAGGAGGATGAGGAGGAGGCAACCATTGAAAATCCCAAAGAGAAGTCATGATGACATCACTCTCCAGATCTCCACCTTGATGTCAGAATCAGCTGATAGCTGAATAAAAAGATCCATCTCCTCATTTCTGAGCGAACAAATAATATCAACAAATACAAAAGAATCTAAATCTGCTTTGACCAGAACCACCCTGAAGGTATCAGAGCCTGAACCCAAATTCAAGATGTCTGACGATGGGGGTCTGCCCCCTCGTCAAAGGTTTGACCATCAGCTGAGCAGCTTCGTTTGTCTGAACGTCTCATTCCTCGTTTGTTTTGGAAAACGTTTCAAGGACTTTAGAAACGACAAGAAAAGGACGGACTGGGGAGGGCGGTGTCATCGGAACATCCAGCAGGACGCTGGACCTCAGATGAGGTTGTTCTGTTGGGTTTCAGTAAACCAGTCATCAGTGACCAGCAGCAGGCTGGAAGTCAGTGGACACAACGGTTCTGTTGGTCTTGTTACAGAACTGCACCGCGAGATCTGACAGGCAGAACTTTCTCCAGATCGGTGGTTCGGGTGGTTCTGCCGGACTCAAGCCGACTAGAAACGCGATGAATCCCGAAAGAGGCAGAAGATTCCTCTTCATCAATAACATTCACAAATCCTGCAACCCCTGAACGTCACGTGCGGGTTTACAGTAAACGGCCGCGTGCGTGGTACTCACATGCACGCTGAAGTCTGCTCTCCTTGATCACGCGGATCCACGAAAACCATCAAGTCCAGAAACGCGCTGCAGCGCGGGGAGGGGGTGAAGGGGGTGTCTGCGAGGCTGATGCTGCGCGCTGTGGATGAAGAGCCGTCAGCCCCGACCGTGATGATGAGGAGGGGAGGAGCCAGAGGATGAAGAGCCGTCAGCCCCGACCGTGATGATGAGGAGGGGAGGAGCCAGAGGATGAAGAGCCGTCAGCCCCGACCGTGATGATGACGAGGGGAGGAGCCAGAGGATGAACGTTTGATTGACGGACCTGCTCAGCAACTGCGAGCGGTGTCAGCGTGGGCGTCGCCCCCCACCCGTCACATAACTATAAGGATCCGGTCGACACGTGTTCACGCTTCATATTGTCTGCAAGTGCACACACATTCAACAGCGTTATGGTGATGGTTATGGTTATGGGGGATTTTTGTTTTAGGGGCGGAGCTTCTGACGGCTCGACAGGTGTGGACCTGGAAGATCCCACTGCTGGAAGTTCAACAACTTCCGGTGATGAAAGTTCTGCACAAACTAAAGAAAAATACGTTCAGTGACGTCAGCTGTATTGATTGGGTCATCAGGTAAACAGTTAGAGGATCTCAGCTCTTTAAAAGTTAACACCCAATGCATGCAAATCATTTCAAATTGTTGCAACAACAGTACTTGACATGTTACAACCGATTTGATTGGTCTGTGGTTGCTATGGTGACTGAGAATCCTCTTAGTATCCCCAGGCTAACACATCCGTCCTCAGCATACCGGCCCCTGTGGTCCAACCTCAGTGGTTCCCCCCACTGTGGTCCGCCCCCTGCGTTCCGTCCCCTGCGGCCCGGCCCTGCAGACCGGCCCCTGTGGTCCGGCCTCAGGGGTCCGGCCCCTGCGGTCCGGCCTCAGCAGTCCGTCCCCTGCGGTCTGGCCCCTGGGGTCTGGCCCCTGCTGTTCGGCCCCTGCAGTCCAGCCTCAGCAGTCTGTCCCCTGCTGTCCGGCCCCTGCGGTCTGGCCCCTGCGGTTCGGCCCCTGCGGTCCGGCCCCTGCGGTCCGGCCCCTGCGGTCTGGCCCCTGCGGTTCGGCCCCTGCGGTCCGGCCTCAGCGGTCCGTCCCCTGCGGTCCGGCCCCCTTACAGCCTTTCATAATCCCAGGCTAACATTAGTGTAGTTACACATAGTGAGCAATGTTGGAGCTATGCAGCCATACAGTTTGGAGCCAGATTCCAGCTTAGACGAGGAAAAGGAAGACATCCATGGATCTATTTGAGTGCCAGTGGAGGATTTAGAATGGGAGCAGAGCAGGAAGACTTTGGCCCACCCAGTGTTGAAATTTTGGAGAAGCCCAGCGCCCGAGGGCAAGGACCAGAACCCACACCACAGAAACACTGACACCCCCAGGCTCAGATAGGATGTGATCCCCCGCTCATGGTCTTGCCAGAGAACTAAGGGATCCCTCTCCCTGCGTGGAGAGGGGGCCGCAGGGCCCAGGAGGCCACCACCCAAGAGACACGCTGCTGAAGGCCTTGTTGCCTCCGTCAGGGATGGATTTTGATTTGGAAATGGTTTATTTCAAGTAGACAAGAAAAACATACAAGACATGTGTAATACAATCAATCAACAACAGCAAAGATTTACATCAGCGATCATTCCAAACATAGGATAACTGGGAAGATTGACTGCTTGAAAGGGAGTGTGAGGAAGTGAATTTATATAATCCCACCCCGACTCGACCATACCATTTACTTTACATTAGATTTCAACCGGTTTGTAACTGATGATCAGGTATTTATACTGAACTGACAGTAATTCAGGTCATTAAACATCCTTGAGTAACAATAAGTGATACTGCTGAGCATGAATTACGTCACTATCTTAGACTTGATGGAGCTTATGCAAAAATAAATCAATAATAATCAGTGATGTGAATAAGTTGGGTAGGGCACTGCGAGGCGCTGTTGACCCGCACATCCAACGTTCAACGCATTTGACAGATGTTGTGTATCCCACTTTCAAGTGGTGGAGGTTTGACCTTCCAACAATCTCACTCCTGATTGGTGAGAGTGGTTGCCATAGAAATGTAAAGCGACTCACTGCTTACGACGATGCTCCATCATGGCAGTGCCCGTATTGTTATTGACTGAAGAAACTTTTATTTCACTGGAGCCAGAAGTAAACCCTTTTGTATGGGTGACATCACACTCACTCAGTCCAGTTCTCAGATACAGTCAACAGTGTAGTACATTGTGAATAGGCTCCTAAGTAGAACTAAGCTGAAATAAGCAAAAAAAAAAAAAAGAAAAAGAAAAAGGTAACTTGGCAGAAAGATGAATTGCTGAAAAAAGGTAAGAAAAAGACTCATGGAGAGGACTCAGCTGCATGGAGTGACTCACCTGAAAAAGGTGATCAAATTTAAAATAAATAAAATAAAATTTAAAAACAGTAAAGCTGAAAAAAGTGACTTCATTAAGAAAGTGAAGGTTTAGCTTCAAAGCTTTGCCAGTACTGAACTGGAAGGAAAAAGAAGGTGATAGAAGAAATGATCTTCAGTGACTTTGACATATGTATTCATGACACAAAATGAATCAGCTTTCTTTGTCAAAATGCTCTTTTTGCTCAAAGCAGTTGATGTAACTGAATGGGATGATGTAGCAGACGTCCTTGACCCCCAAACCTGGCCCCTGGCTGGCCCCTGGCTGGCCCCTGGCTGGCCCCTGGCTGGCCCCTCGCTCTAACCCATGTTGAGACGACTTTCCTGTTGAAGCCTCTTGAGGAGCCGAAAATAATATAATACATTTACTTTGAGTTGATGATCCTGATTAACAAAGGGCACACAAGATGACTCCAAAGAAAATGGTGGCGTGAAATAATGAAACAGCCTCCTCATCGCTAATGCAGGTGAGCGGCCACTTATCCAACCTGTTACCCAGTTGTCGCCATCGAGCAAATCAAAAAAAGGGAAATGTCCAAAACTACAAGGTAAACTGGGAAATGTGTAAAGACATGACCGCTTGGCTTCTACAACCGCCGTCTTTTCCAGTCTTGCTGTTTCACTCATTTTATGATGTGTAATATTTGCATGTTTTTTCTTTTTACAGCACATTGTGTTCTGCATCCTGATTGGCTGGAGACCATTTGAGTCAATCTCCTGTCCATTCAGTCTTCCAAATCTCAATCTGAAATGTCCTTTTTGTCTCTCATGTCACTGTAAAGCACGTTGGCATTGTTAAGTGCTTTGAAAACGAAGCCGTCTGCGTTCAGTTTACCAGATCTATGTAAATCTTTGATCACAATCAGATCTTCATTTTCATTCTATAATCATGAAGGTTTGACCTTTGAGAGTTTAAACAAGAGAGGATGGTGTGAAAATGTCTGTCTGACGTCATGAATGTAGGACAGAGTTTTACAACCTCAGAACATCTAGAATGATTGGGATTATTCGATTGTGGATTTCACCTCTTGCTTTTAGAACGTAGCTCCCACGATAAAGGAGGGAACACTGTCGTTCATGAACTACGTGAGCTCAGCTGAGGCCTGTAAGACACTCCTACTGATAACCTTGTGTTCCAGGCTTTTAGCTACAGCTGCCAGTTTCTTTGATGGTGGGATTGGATTCATTTATGGCTTTTTAAGGTCTGGATTATATTTGTTTTGGTTTTTAACTCGTTTGTTATAATTGTATGCAATCAGTGACAACTATTAAGTCAAAAACAAAACTGAAAAGATGAAACTGAAAGAAAAACTAAAACAGAGCAGAACTGAAGTTTTGAAGGAGGGATTTGTTTGTGGTATCGCCGCACCGATATCTCCATCTTTCTCCTCGGCATTTGCTGCTTGACCCTGTCCTGAGCGCCACTTCCATGCTTTGACATGACCCCCGCCCCACTCATTCTCTGCCACACAAAAGCATGAGCTCAGTGGCTGCAGGTCACACGGTCTTTGTGGAAAACGTTCTGCTTTTCTGTCCGTCTGTCTGAATGAAATTCAACACATCCGTTTCAGGCTCACATTTCATCTGCTCTTCAGCTTCACCTTTGTTTCTTTGGGTTTTTCCTGAACATTTTAGATTTCTCTGCCGTCGCTCGCTCACACATCTGTGTGCTGAAGCTCAGAAGCCTTGTTCCTTTTTCATAATCTGTTGTCTTCCAACTGCTTTTAGGTTCAGGGTCGGATTACTGACCCTCATCCCCTCTGCCGCTCGTAGCTGCTGTGTCAGCGGCTTTAGAGGCGTTTTGATGCAGAAAACGAATGCTTCCATCAGTGATGCCAGCTGCATTTCAAATGGATGTTTGCCCTCCTGACACACAGGCCTTTCTGCTGCACTCTCAGTTAAAGGATGTCATGAATATTTAAAGATCCACTCTAATGAAATCCCTGTTTTTGGTGTTTTTCATATGTTCTTGTAGCATTTTTTCATGATGGAAGACACATATATTTTGATAACAAATGTTCAAATGGCATTTTCTTTATTCAGGTCATTTTACATCAGGAGGCCAAGGCCTTCGTCCCCCCAAGTGCAGAAAAAAAACGCTGTTTGAAAAAGATCATATTTGTGATGTAGAAAACACGCCGGACGATGCTAAAGCTGATGCATTCACCTGCAGACTTCAGCTGTCAGGATGGTGCCGTGCATTCTTGCAGGAAGTATCTATATTCTTTCACTGTGGAATGTCCCTCATTTGTCAGAATACACCAATCCTTGGAGGTGAACATCATCTGCAGCTCTAGTGATTTGGATGATCTTCCTGGGAAAGGTTTTCTGCTTCCTCTGTCTTCTTCACAAGAAGCATCTTTATGCTAAGAACCTCAGCTGGACAGAACATCAGATATCCAACAGGACTGCAGAACTGATCCCTGAGTTTAGGACTAAGAAGTTCACGACAAAAGTGTCATTAGCTAATGAGCCTGATTTTTTACCCAAAAAAGAAAACAAGTCACAGAAAACATGAGGATCATTGCTGTGGTGTGGGCAGCAGCAGCTTCTGCTTCATTATGCAGGTGACGTGCAGACTGACCTCTGACCTGCGATGAGAACTGGGCGGTATGTCTGCTCTTAAAGAGCTGCAGCTGCTTCTTCAAGTCCAGACCATCAACGTTCCAGGACAGCAGAGCTGATTTAGAACGCAAACAACAGAACGGTCATCTCCCAGACAACTGCAGACAGACATGAATGCTGCAGCTCAGACCTGAATCTTCCAGCTTAGACCTGAATCTTACAGCTCAGACCTGAATCCTGCAGCTCAGACCTGAATCCTGCAGCTCAGACCTGAATCCTGCAGCTCAGACCTGAATCCTGCAGCTCAGACCTGAATCTTACAGCTTAGACCTGAATCCTGCAGCTCAGACCTGAATCTTACAGCTTAGACCTGAATCTTACAGCTTAGACCTGAATCCTGCAGCTCAGACCTGAATCTTACAGCTTAGACCTAAATCTTACAGCTCAGACCTGTATCTTACAGCTCAGACCTGAATCTTACAGCTCAGACCTGAATCCTGCAGCTCAGACCTGAATCCTGCAGCTCAGACCTGAATCTTACAGCTCAGACCTGAATCTTACAGCTCAGACCTGAATCCTGCAGCTCAGACCTGAATCCTGCAGCTCAGACCTGAATCCTGCAGCTCAGACCTGAATCCTGCAGCTCAGACCTGAATCTTACAGCTCAGACCTGGATCTTACAACTCAGACCTGAATCCTGCAGCTCAGACCTGAATCCTGCAGCTCAGACCTGAATCCTGCAGCTTAGACCTGAATCCTGCAGCTCAGACCTGAATCCTGCAGCTCAGACCTGAATCTTACAGCTCAGACCTGAATCCTGCAGCTCAGACCTGAATCCTGCAGCTCAGACCTGAATCTTACAGCTTAGACCTGAATCTTACAGCTTAGACCTGAATCCTGCAGCTCAGACCTGAATCTTACAGCTTAGACCTGAATCTTACAGGTCAGACCTGAATCCTGCAGCTCAGACCTGAATCTTACAGCTCAGACCTGAATCCTGCAGCTCAGACCTGAATCTTACAGCTCAGACCTGAATCTTACAGGTCAGACCTGAATCCTGCAGCTCAGACCTGAATCTTACAGCTTAGACCTGAATCTTACAGGTCAGACCTGAATCCTGCAGCTCAGACCTGAATCCTGCAGCTCAGACCTGAATCTTACAGCTCAGACCTGAATCCTGCAGCTCAGACCTGAATCCTGCAGCTCAGACCTGACTCTTACAGCTCAGACCTGAATCCTGCAGCTCAGACCTGAATCCTGCAGCTCAGACCTGAAGTCTTACAGCCAGACTGACTCTTACAGCTCAGACCTGAATCTTGCAGCTCAGACCTGAATCTTACAGCTCAGACCTGACTCTTACAGCTCAGACCTGAATCCTGCAGCTCAGACCTGAATCTTACAGCTTAGAGCTGAATCTTACAGCTCAGACCTGAATCCTGCAGCTCAGACCTGAATCCTGCAGCTCAGACCTGAATCTTACAGCTCAGACCTGACTCTTACAGCTCAGACCTGAATCCTGCAGCTTAGACCTGAATCTTGCAGCTCAGACCTGAATCTTACAGCTCAGACCTGAATCCTGCAGCTCAGACCTGAATCCTGCAGCTCAGACCTGAATCTTACAGCTCAGACCTGACTCTTACAGCTCAGACCTGAATCCTGCAGCTTAGACCTGAATCTTGCAGCTCAGACCTGAATCTTACAGCTCAGACCTGAATCCTGCAGCTCAGACCTGAATTTTACAGCTCAGACCTGACTCTTACAGCTCAGACCTGAATCCTGCAGCTCAGACCTGAATCCTGCAGCTCAGACCTGAATCTTGCAGCTCAGACCTGAATCTTACAGCTCAGACCTGAATCCTGCAGCTTAGACCTGAATCTTGCAGCTCAGACCTGAATCCTGCAGCTCAGACCTGAATCCTGCAGCTCAGACCTGACTCTTACAGCTCAGACCTGAATCCTGCAGCTTAGACCTGAATCTTGCAGCTCAGACCTGAATCCTGCAGCTCAGACCTGAATCTTGCAGCTCAGACCTGAATCTTGCAGCTCAGACCTGAATCTTACAGCTTAGACCTGAATCTTACAGCTTAGACCTGAATCTTACAGCTTAGACCTGAATCTTACAGCTTAGACCTGAATCTTGCAGCTTAGACCTGAATCCTGCAGCTCAGACCTGAATCTTGCAGCTCAGACCTGAATCCTGCAGCTCAGACCTGAATCTTGCAGCTTAGACCTGAATCTTACAGCTTAGACCTGAATCTTACAGCTTAGACCTGAATCTTACAGCTTAGACCTGAATCTTGCAGCTCAGACCTGAATCTTACAGCTCAGACCTGAATCTTACAGCTATACACATAAACAGATTGTTCTGATAACTGATGGAACTTACCTTGTGTAATATTTTTCCTGGATTTTTTCAATTGATCGTCTGTGTAAATCTCTCTGATAACGATCAAAATCTGGTGGTTTCTATCCTGGGGGGAAGATCTGCTGACACGCTGAGCAGACTCACTCAATTCAGCCCTTTCTGCTGTGGTGAAGATCTCCATGGTCACACCGCTACCGGTGGATGCTGAGCTCTCCTCCATCTCCATGACAACTGTATTTAGAATGAGCACCATGACAATGCAGAATCAGTGGAGGGTGTGATTTGTGTGCCTCTATGTTGGGGGGGCATATGATTGGACTCCAGTGATGTGACTATTTAACATCACAGAGAACCATTGGACAGAAGATGTGAGGAAGAGTGTGAATGACAGCAGCAGTGTAGAGGAAGACTCTGATGAAGGTAAAGATTATGCAATCCTTGTACTGTTGTAAAAATCACATCTAAGGAATAAAGTTTTGTCAAACAGGGTCAGTAGAGCTCACAGCTACATCTGCACTATTGACTGTATAGAAGAGCTGGACAGAGTGAAACCCCTCCCCTCTCGCATTCCCAACAGGAAGTGCCCGCTCAGTCATTCTATTTGTCAGAATAACCCTTCTTGTTCTGGTTCTTTTTCCTTAACATATTCTGACTTATCTTTTCTTTAATTATATCTTTTGTTTTTCGTAAATTATTCGGTTTATAAACTGGGCCACCAGATGCGTCAGTGAAAGCATGTGGGGCCCTCTGGCACCAACCTCAAGCGTTTGATTGACAGATTCTCTCAAGCCGCTTTCAGTGGAAGGGGCGTGAACTTTAAACAAACTCACTCATGATTAGTGACAGTCGTTGCTATAGAAACGACTCAGACCGACTTGAACTAATCACCGTTGACTGGGTACAAATGGCAGCGTCCGTGTCGCGGAACAATGGCGACTTCATTTGGCCGGAGGTCAGGTGTTTTTTTTCCTTGGTGATGTCACACCTGCTGGGTCCATCTCTCCTTACAGTCAAGGGTCTCCACAGTTGTATTTGGGGGGAAACAGCACAATGGTCCGTGTCTGTCAGAGCCAGGCGGCACTGGCTCATGACTGAACTGAGCGTCTTTGTTACAGGTTCAGATGTCCAGCTGCAGATCGGCTCTGACAGTCCCACAACAGAACCCCTCCCTTAGGGCTGGACCGCACTTCTATGAGCAGACTTGAACCAGGGGGACGCTGGACTCTTCATCCGCTGAGAGCAGAGTCCTGCAGCACAGGAGTGTCAAGCAGGGAGGCATTTAGAGTCTGGGATGCCTGTCTGTGGATTTGAACTCATGACCTTTCAGTCTCAGGGCGGACATTCTACTAATGGGCCACTGAGCTGGAGGTAGACAAAAATAATAATAATAACATAAATAATAATACATTTAATTCACAGGTGCCTTTCTATGCTCCAAAGGACACAAACATACACAGTTTAACACACAATATATAAACGTTTAAAAGGATAAAGGCACTGTGCAAACAGAAAGAAAGACCATACTGTATGACATTCTAAACAGATGAGTTGTAAGTCTGGACTTAAATAAAATAAAGTCATCTGTGTTTCTAATATCAGGTGGGAGTGAGTTTCAATGTTTTGGAGTAGAGCAGCTCAAGGCTCTGCCCCCCTGGTGCTGAGGCGGGGCAAGGTAACGGATCGCTGAAGTAACGATGAGGATCTCAGACGATGTGGGAATCTGTAGCAGGCTGGACAGGTTGGGAGGAGCGAGGGGGTAGGAGGTTATGGATGGCTTTGACAGGTAGAAGAACTTTGTAGTTAATTTTTAGATGGATGGGGAGCCAGTGAAGCTGCTGGAGAATAGGTGTAATGTGCTGGAAAAGGGGAGGTTTTTAAAAGTCCGGGCGGCAGAGTTCTGAACCAGCTGGAGATTATGGAGAAGTTTCAAGGAGAAGAGAGTTGCAACAGTCCAAGAGAGAAGTGACAAGGCTGTGACCAAACAAGAGGTGGTGTGGGTGATGATGGAACGATGACCAGGAAACATTACTGAAATCAGAAAGCTGTCAAGTATAACGCCACAGCTTTTTACTTCGGAGGAGGAGGACACCAGTAAAATGTCAATGGGGAGGGTGAAATGATTGCATTTGGACGAGAAGAACCTCTGTTCTGCTGCTAGTAAGTTGTAATGAGTTGGGTGAGAACCAAGATCGTACTTCTGATAAGCAGGTTGTGAGGGCAGGGCGGGGGGTAGAGTTGGGTGTAGTCAATAAGTAAAGCTGTATTTTGTTGGCATATCAGTGGAATTATACGTTAAATTCCTGAAAATATTGTCAAGTAGGAGGAGGTGATTGATAAAGAGCAGCCGCCCGAGGACAGAGCCTTGGGGCACACCTGAGGTGACTGGGGAAGGCTGGGAATGGAAGGTATTGACAAATGAAGTCCAGTTCTCATATACAGTCAATGCTTGAGAGTCAACAGGAAGTTGCTCCTTTGTGACACCAGCCTCCAGTGGTGAGTGGAGGGACTGCAATATTTGGCACGTCCTGCTGTGCTGCAGTGGCCTGTAGAGCAGCAGGTAGACGTTTCTGTCACTGCGACATGAGCCTTTCTGGGAGTGACGTGAGTGAATCTGAGACGAAACTGCATTAGTGCTTGTAAACAGAAGAACAATCCTTGGTTTTAATGAAAGCATGGATCCGCTGTGTTCTTCTGGGATTATGGGACCTTCAGCACCCTGAGGTGAGGGTTAGTTTTTTCCATGGAAGTTTGAAAAACGTCTGAAGATATCACACCATCACAATCAGGGAACCCTTCCCTGTAGTCACACTAACGCTGAGCAAAAGCTACAGTTTACGGGGGCTGGCTGAGCCCTCCTGGGGGGCATTAAGCTCTCAACCATTACCGCCCCCTGCTGTGTATGAGGATAACTGCATTCAGGATTTCCGTAAACTCCATTAGAGTAACGTTGTAATAAATGTAGTAACTTTAAAGGAGAAAACTTGAAACGGTTGTTGTCCTCTCAGAACATGCTTAGCAGTGGGAAGCGTCTGCGGCAGAGAATCGCGACTGCAGATGTTTGCGCTAAACATCAGCGCGTCTGCGCCGCATGAACCCGCAGAATCCCGCACTGAGGGAGGAAGCGTTTCTGCGCGGAACGCTGATGCGCTGTGTAGAAAATGCCTTTGCATCCTGACGTGCGCGCGTGTCGCACACCCCGGCTCCGACAGAGGGCAGGGCTGATGCTGCGCGCCTCCCTCCCGCACTGATCACCGCAGAGCCGCGCGCACGGACCCGCAGGTACGCTCTTTCTCCGTTTTTGCGCTAGACTTGGTGAAGCGTTAAAGGTCGAACGCGCGCGTGAATCCGGGTGGCTGACAATGGTGCGCGTGCACGTCTGTGGTTCGCGCGTCCACTCCTCTACCTCATGGCGTTCGTGCGCGTTCGGGATGAAGAGGCGTTCAGCAGGTCTGAGGTCAGGAACCATCCACGACCCGACGTTTTCTGGACCTTCAGCGGATCCTGAGGGCAGGAGGTGAACCCCCAGGGGCCGCTGCTGGGGAGGGGGGCACGTGAACACGCAGCGGGACTGACACATGTGGACAGGATGCTCTCGGCTCTGAAAAGGTCAGGCGTGTTCCATGTGGGTTTGAACGGCCACCTCCAGGTCCTCACTCTTTTAGAAGCAGTTGAACTGTTCCAGCACAGTTCAGCCAGTTGCTCCTGGTCATCAGAAAACTGAGAAGTGTTGCATAGATGTATTTACAAACTTTACAGCCATGTCAGAAATTTCAGGGCAACTACATTTTGGGAAAGCCCACATGGATAAGTATTTGGAAGCAAACCCATGCGTGGCTTCTGCACAAATGCTTTAAAGATGGATAGAGTTTGGAGCCTGAGCATCAATACCCAAAAGCAGCAGTTCAGATGGTGGTACAGGCGGCTCCCTGCGGGAAGGTCACTACATTTTTTTCTGGGCTCTGCAGCCCACAGGCAGATGCCTGCGCAGACACTGAGGACAGGAGGATGCAACGTTTGACACAGGAAGACATCTGGAAACGGTTGCATTCACAAAGACATGTACTGTGGGCATGTCAGATGGGTCTGCTCAGACCTGCCAGCTGTAATCAGATGTGCAGAGTCTGGTGCACTAAAAGGAGAGTAATGCTAAATCAGTAGAACCTTCCAGTCATTTTAAAAGAGCTGCTGTTCCTGTAGCTTTAGCTCTGAACGCTTCTCCTCCCAGCATCAGTCAATCAGCTGACAGGTATTTGCTGTTTTTTCGCCCTCCGTGATATGTAAAAACCAAGGCCATGGAGATGGAGAAATGTGCTGTTTCCATGGTAACCGAGGCTGTCAAACCAAGGTGACAAAATTATCTAAATCCTACTGTTGTAGTGTCTGCAGTTTCTCTCAGAGCCTGAAGCCACAACCAAATTTCAACTGAAGGAGAACATTTTGCAGAGTAAAGCCATGAATTTATGGAAAATAGTTTATACATCTTTCATTTACACTTCTGCTCATAAGTTTACATACCTTAGAGAAAATTATAATGTTGGTCTTTATTCAAAGAATATGAATGACAACAAACAAAAACTGTTTTTCCACACATAGTTAGCAAAAATTAAAAAAAATTCCGTTTTAAATCATAATGACAACAAATGACCAAATGACCCTGTTCAAAACTCAACAGACCTCAGTTCTTAACGCTCTGCTCCTCATGGTGACAAGATGTGTGGACAGTTGGTTAGCGTGACGCAATGACGTGCTTTGCATGTATTGGTTTGTATGCATAGGTGTGCATGTGAACTCTATGTTGACAAGTTTGTGAAGACTCTTGAGTCAACAGGTATGTTTGTGAAGGTGCATTCACACCAAATGCAATTCGCGTGGTCCTTCCCTTTCTCACTGCACGGAGAATTTGCTGCTCGCCACGTGGCCAAAAATGCTTTCCTTAAGCTCGCTGCCTCGCTCACCTGTCGGAAGGGCTAGCAGCTAATGTCTGTAGCCAGATTTCTACATGGAGACAGCAGCTAATGTCTGTAGCCTGATTGCTACACGAAGCTAACAGCTAATGTCTGTAGCCTGATTGCTACACGAAGCTAACAGCTAATGTCTGTAGCCTGATTGCTACACGAAGCTAACAGCTAATGTCTGTAGCCTGATTGCTACACGAAGCTAACAGCTAATGTCTGTAGCCTGATTGCTACACGAAGCTAACAGCTAATGTCTGTAGCCTGATTGCTACATGGAGCTAGCAGCTAATGTTTTTAGCCTGATTGCTACACGAAGCTAACAGCTAATATCTGTAGTCTGATTGCTACATGGAGCTAGCAGCTAATGTTTTTAGCCTGATTGCTACACGAAGCTAACAGCTAATGTTTTTAGCCTGATTGCTACATGGAGCTAGCAGCTAATGTTTTTAGCCTGATTGCTACATGGAGCTAGCAGCTAATGTTTTTAGCCTGGTAGCTACATGGAGCTAGCAGCTAATGTTTTTAGCCTGGTAGCTACATGGAGCTAGCAGCTAATGTTTTTAGCCTGGTAGCTACATGGAGCTAGCAGCTAATGTTTTTAGCCTGGTAGCTACATGGAGCTAGCAGCTAATGTTTTTAGCCTGGTTGCTACAAGAAGCTGCGTCTGTTTCTTTCATTTATAATGCATGGTAGACACAGATGATGTTTAGAGATCAGGTTTATTTATTTCAAAGAGCTCTACAAAAACATCAGTGATCACGTCTCCATGTTTGGGTTCATAAGAACATTTAGTTTCCCTTTAGCTCCAGTGAGTTTCTCTCCTGCTGCTGTGTCTGATTGATGGTCGCTTCTGCTGTGTTTCCGTCTCTCTCTCAGAGGTCAAATGTTTACTGTCGCACATTAACATGAGAAGACAAAAATAAAAACAAGAATGAAATGAGGGGACCTTTTTTTATTGCTGTCTCAATGAAAATAATCCTAAAAAAATTCCTAAAGTTCAGGAGGTCTGAGAAGACAGCTTTCCTATCCAGCAGCGGCTCTCTGTCTGTCTGGGAGTTCCTCTCCCAGGAGCCGGCGTGTTCACTACAGCTCCATAGGTCCTGCGACTGACTCTCTAGAGTGAACCCGCCTTCGATCTACAGTAACCGGGACGGGATCTGGAAACCCAGAAAGGGATACAGCGGATTAAGAAAATGAATGGAAGTTCAGGAGAACAATGGTTCGATCCACAATATTGGATATTTTCTCCCCGCTATCACTGAAAACGTCATGTGCACAAAGTTGAATCCCTGATTGGTTGAGGAGAGGTTGCCACCACCCAGAGTTCAGATTTTTTAAACTCTGGCCAGCTGCGGCAGCCGTTCAATTCACGTCTAAACCATTGACTTTACATTGAAACTGACCGCCTCTGCCGCCAGAATCACGTTCAGCATGAGTGCACCTTAACAACTGAGTGTATGGACAGGCCCCGCCCATTTATGACTAACATTAACACTTGACTGTAATGATTACTAACTTCCAGCATCTTGTTGCCTGTTGTGGTTTGATTCTACCCTCTCTCCCCCACAGTCATCCTTCAATGTCTACAACCCACCCTTTACCTCTTTTCTTTTGTGCCCCCGATATCCCTCTCTCTTCTTTCCCCGCGTTCTTTTCCATCTGGTGCAACAAAAAAGGATGCAAACATAATTATTATAAATAAAGTTTCATTTAAATTATAAAAGGGATTTATACAAACATACACCTTGTGTGTCCAATGATTTATAACCCTGATTGTAACAGTAAAATCTGTCTAATGCAAGAGGCTCTCAGCTCATATATGTTTGGTCAGCTGTTGGACAGGACAAGTTAAAAAAAAAGATGAGCAGTGAGGGCAACCAGCTGGAGGGAGGAGGAGAAATTGAGGCGTGAATTTGTCCCTGGATGTGGCTCCAGCGTACCACACATGATGGTGGTGTAAAACTGCACCACCCTTTGGCTGGGAAGTTGCATGTCTTCTGCTGCCACAGAATAACAGTCTCTGCTAGACTTTCTTGATTAGGGAGCTGATGGTTGGCTCCCATTTGTTTGCCCTGGATGATGGTGGTTCCCAGATACTGAAGGTTATGGGGATGTCAGTCAGAGTGAGGTTTGGAATGGAGTCCAAGGCTTTCCTCAAGTCTATGTCATCTGCACTATCTTCTGGGCATTTAGTTCCAGGGTAATAGCCGGTCCGCTCCCTCCTGTAGGAAGATCTGAATTTAAACAAAGTGGTGTCATCTGCAAACTCGATGCGATTAACAGACCAGTGGCCAGAGACGCAGCAGTTAGTGTACACAGAGAAGAGCAGAGAGGAAAGCACACTTCCTTAGGGTGGATTCAGGACTGATGATACAAGTGTCCTTCTTCTCCAGCCAAACATGCTGGAGATAGTCAGGCACGTTCAGCTGGGAACATGCTGTTCAGCTGTTTCATCTTCAGTAATCTTACTGATAAAAAGAGGTTTTTGTGCAAAATCTCACCATACACGATCCATTCATCCAGTCCTCTGTATGGATCAGTCGTCCTGTTCCCTTTACAGAAATGCAACTCCAAACCATGCTGTTTCCACTGCATGCTTCACAGTGGGTATGGTGTTCTTCAGATGCAGCTCAGCATTCTTCTCTCTCCAAACATGTCATTTATACCAGAGTTCTATTTTGGTTTTAATTGACCACATCATGTTCTCCAGTCCCCCTCTGGATCATCCAGATCAGGTATAGGCCACTCCAGGGCTGCTGTGTCTGCGTGATTTCCACATATCCAAGCCCTAGTCATGACTGATTACTTGGTTTAGGTGGGTCCAGCCAATCAGAACATGCCAGAGCAAGGTATGCTGGAAAACACGCAGGAATGCAGCCCTCTGGGCCTGGAGGTGCGTATCCCTGATCCAGATGGAGAACTTAGATGGGTCTGAACATGTGCTGGATTAAGTAGAAGGAGCTTTGGAGCTCTGCAGCATTTGAACCTCTGATAGCATTGAGTGTTACCATAGAAACCTTTGTTTCTGTGGTCCCAGTGCTCTTCAGGTCATTGACCACTTCCCCCATGTAGTTCTGGACCGCTTCCTCTCCATTGTCCAGATCCTTTGTAGAGGCTGAATGGCTGCGACCATCAGTGTGGCTGTGTGATGTAGTGTTGACTTGTGAAACTTTTGGGGTCTCTATGAAGGTAGACATTTGGGTTTTATACGAAATGTACAAACACGTGTTTGTATTTGACACTTTAGATTTATTCTCCCTCATTTTAACCATCTGATTATAAAATGTGAATTTTGTAAACTTGCAGTATTCATCAATGGTCAGAGAGGGTTTGGGTTCTTCTTTTTTTCCAGGAGTTTTGGTTCTCCAGCGTGTAATACTGTTCGGATTTAAACGCACGCGGACGCTTGAACGCGCACGCGGTGCTGAGCTGGGCCGCGCTTTCACTGCGGCTCCATCAACATTAATTTGCAAACAAAGACTTCAAGAAAAATCTGCGTAACCTTATTTGGACTGTTCTTATCTTTTTTTAAACTATGCTTTTTCTTCCCCGATTACCAACTTTCAAGTCAGGCAATGCAGATTATTCACGCCACGCTCTATTTCTTTTGTTTGCTATATTTGGGGGGGGGAATCTTACGGCGCTTTTTAATGACGTCATATCTTTTCCGGGGCCAACCAAACAGCTCCCGTATCGTTTTCCCGCGGCATACAGCGAAAGTGGGCGTCGTCTCGGGGAAGAGTGGATGTTTTTGTTTGTTCGCGTTTGTCCAGCGCATGCGCGCGCCTTTGGTCGCTGTGCTGCGGCAGGCACGCGCGCCGTGCCTTTGGCTAACAAGCTAGCAGACTCGCGCTGGCTCCTCCCCGGTGACCGCTCACATGTCCACCTTGGTTGTTTCGGTTGGCCGGTCCAGCTAACAGCGGCCCGCTTCCGGCTCTTCTGATCTGATGGATCCCAGTGGAAGCGACCTGGACTCCAGCCTGTCGCAGCCGGAAAACCCGTGCCTGATCGTGGAGGACTCCCAGCCGGACAGCGCCGCTCTGGAGGATGACCCGGAGAGCAGCTACCGAGCCCTGCTGGCCCGCCGCCTGTCCATCCTGCAGCCCGCCTCCCGCAGCCCCGTCCTGGTAAGCCGCCGTCCGCCCGGTGCACCGAGCAGGGGTTGTTGTGATGAGGCCGCGTGTAGGCCTACGGGCACGCGCACGGGTGCAGATCCAAGTCCTACAGGTAAAGCTGGTCACACAACTATAAAACGCCACCGTGCGACACGTGCGCGCGCGGGAGCCAAGCTGTCAGAACCAACTCAAACCACACGTGCACGGCGTGGGAAAAAGCGTGTAGTCAGACTCATTTGGCATACTGAGCATGCTCACAACAGCGTGATGGTTGGGGTCAGGTGGATGATGCAGCCAATGAGTGTCCTTGAACTGACCTGAAGGTGTTTTGGGATTCAGGAGCTGATCTCATCCCCGCTGGGCAGCAGAAGCTCCCAGACTGACAGCCAGCCCGCATCCGGTGGGTGTTTGTCTCACCTTCAGCTGCGCCCGCATCACTAAAGTCCTGACCCGGTTCTGTTGTCCTCCTGCAGACACCGACGCTCGGCCTGCCCTGCAGGAGCACTGTGGGGCTGTTGGCGGCCGTCCAGTGCAGAACAGCAGAGGGTACGCCTGGAGGACACCACTCTCTGAAGATGCTCAGGCACATGTAGTGATGTCATTTCCTGTTTTAGGTGCGCAGACATGGATTCTGGAGCGGATTCTACAACAAACTGCACACAGTCTGAAGGTATGCAACATGGCTGTGGGCGGCGGGGGATCAGGCGTAGAACATGTGGATGGGGTCGGGTCTGATCTGGATCAGGGGCATCCCTTCAGCGCTGCTGTGTGTTTCAGGAGAATCGTGTAACCTGGGCTTTCTGGAGCTCTCTCAGAGTCAGGATCTCCAGGCTGAGGAGGTCTTGGTTTGCCCCTCCCACACCGACAAGCCCAGAAGCTCAGGTCTGATTGAGGATGTTGTGGTTGTGTGTGTGCACGGTGGCGTGTTGGTCTGACGGGTCTGTCTGGTTCCTGCCTTCTGTTATCCCAGCAGAGCAGAGTGTTGGTGCAGAGAGTCAAAGCGTCACGGCACCAAGGTATGCCTCCCGATGACATCACTGCAGACCGTCAGCGCGCCGCTTTTAACCCAGAGTTTCTCCTCCAGGTCTGAGGTGAGCTCCAGCAGCTCCTCGGGGTCCGTCTGGCAGCCGAGCCTCCAGGTCCTGCTGCACTCCCAGAACACGTCAAGCTGCGCTGAGCAGGACCAGCAGGACCGGGAGATCCTGTCGTCACAGGAAGACCTGTTTGATGCAGACAAGACGGGTATGTTGTTAACGGCTTATTGCAGGTCCTGAAGTGAGTATGTGGCACAAACACACAAACACACCCTGCCTCACAGAGAAACACTAACTCAGCGAAACCTTCTGGATGTTGGTGTGTTGAAGTCCCACTCTGATCATCTTTGGACCTTTTTTCAAACGGTTCCCAGTGGTCTTTAACTACAGTGAGGCCGTTTTTTGGCCAAATCTATAAATGTCATTTTCTCTGACATGGTTTCTGTAGAGCAGCAGGAGTTCCCCTCACTGTTTCCTGAGAGCTCTCTGTTTACACACTGTCTCATTTGCCAAAAGCCTCACAACCCCATTTTAACTTTACTGCTGCAGTAAAAATGCAGGCAGTATTGGAGCTATCCATACAGTCTTAAACTGTTGACCTTGCCAGTCAGTCTCCTTGGTGTCTTCTCTCCTTTCCAGTATTAGTTCAGTTTGCTAAAACTCCAGAAATCTTTGATCGCAATCATATCGTTGATTTCATTCTATTATCCTGGTTTTATTTTTCAATGGAGGTTTGAGCTTTAAGAGTTTAATATGTTCACTTCTGTCTGGGAAAAGTGTAGAAAGTGTAGTGAGGCCTGAAAACATCTGTAATCCTACTTTGCAGATTTCACTTCTCAGAGTATTTTTAGAACATAATTCCTGCAATAAATGACAGAACAATGGACTCAAAAATGCCATTTTAAACTCAAATGTCTTTAGACATCTCCTCATCATCAAGAACATGTTAAAAAGTCCAAAACTATCTTTGTCATCAGAGTGGGTCTTCAAACCCTGTCCTGACTGTGTGCTCAGGCCTTCCTGCAGGAGTGCCTTTCCCTCTCGTCCCTGTCAGCATCACGTTGTGTCCTCTGTTCTGTCAGGTGCTGCAGTGGACAGCACCGTGTCGGAGTCGGATCATCAGAGCCACCCCTCCTTGACCCCATCCCACACCCTGCGACTGCTTCATCTGTCTGGACAGGGCACTCTGGTGCAGGACAGCCTGTCCCAGTCAGTCCCTGCTGCTCTCACAGGACCCCGCTGGTAAGCCGCCACACAGAGGGACCTCAACCTGTGTTTGTTCTCTTCCTCTTACTTCAGGAGCTCTGTGGATTATGTGGCCCCCACCCCAGACAACTTCCCCCACACTCCTCTGATAGTTCCCAGCTCACCAACAGAACCAGAAGCCCAGAACGGTAAAGCTGAACCTGCTCCACAGTTTGGACTGATCCAGTCAAAGGTTAAAATGTCACTTTGATCCGTTAGGTGCCGGGGAAGCCACGGACACCTCTAAGCCACACCCCCCTGCCTCCACTCCTGTGTCCCAGAGCACGCCGGGTTTTGCATTTGAGCGCCTCCTTCCCGTTCCCTCCCAGCCTGAGTTCTCCCATGTATGAACTTCTTTTTTTTATTCCGTCAGGCCTGAGAAACCCAAAAATGATCCGTGAGCGAAAGAGCCCACGCAGCAGAGGCATCATTTGTGTCCGGCCATGTTCGTTAAACCTGCAGGAGTGTTACCATGAATCAATCATCGATTTCTATTCCTACGATCCAACCAGATCCATCTGTCTGAGGCAGAATCCAATCAACTTATAAATCATCTCAAAATGAAATAGATCGATTCTATTGATATTGGAGAACATCGTGTGGATCGATACACAGTACGTTTATTTCACTGAAACGCAAAAGCAGCCAAGTTCATCACAGTGAACAACACACATGATGCAGCAAACACTGATCAGCATCATTCCAGTCCAATGTGAGGAAACACTTTTACAATATTTCAAATTGACAAAGTCATGTGACCATACAGTGTTCTAGAATCTTCTAATAATGTTCCTTTGGATTATTCTGATGTGGAAAAACAACAGTGGACTGAACTTTATCAAACTACAATGGGAATGGATTTGACATTCATTCTTGTTTACTTGTTTGTACACAGATTTATTTACACTTGAAGAAACACAAGAATCTGGAAAACTTCAGTAACACTTTATAACAACTACCTGTTATAGCTAGTTATTAAACTGTTAGTTATTGAGTTATAAATGACTTTTTAAAGAACAGTTTACAGTTTAAGGATGTATAAATGTACCTTATAGATAGACGGTAGATAAATAACAAGCTTGTAGTTATAAATGACCTGTTACCTTTATAATAATGAGTTCTAACTGCACCTTATTGATTAGTAATAAATCATGAAGAAGCTGTTACTAAATTACTGACTAATGACTTGTTGAGAATCAGTTCATGTTTTATACATGTTACTGGGAAGTTGTTTTTTTTTTTTTTTTTTAATTGCAGCTATTCCTTATGAAATAACTGTTAATAAATGAGGAACATTTTCAACTAACTCTACATTTATAAATCCTTAACAAACTGTTATTTAACGAGTCATTTATAACTCACTAACTAACAGTTTAATAAGGATTTGTTCAGGTAGTTATTATAAAGTGCCACCAAAACTTCACCTGCACTGTTCAGTAACAGGCATGTATCTCTGAGTCACACTGTTGAAGTTTTGGATAAAGGTGTCCTGGATTGGTTCTAGGTCAGTGAATCGGATCAATCAAACAAATCCTTCTAAAACAGGCAGCAGGGAGACGAAGGAGGAAGCTGGAACTTCAGTTCATCAAACCCTCACTTTGTTCTGAGAACGATCTTCTAACCTGAAGAAAGATAAACTCATCCATCATTTATGGATTCATCTTCACTCAGCCTTCAAACGGGCCTTTTTTAGGTTTCTACTGTTTGCCTGCTTTTACTTCCATGTTGGTTCTTGAAGTCTGACGTTCCGGTTCTGTTTCTTCAGAACGTGTTCGTCCCGACGCAGAGCCAGACGGCCTCACAGCCACAGGAGAAGTCGCCGTCTTCTGATCCGTGTCTGGATCCAGCACAGTTTTCCTCTCTGCAGCTTTCTGAGAGCTGCAACCAGCAGGAGTGCAGCCCAGAGGAGGACAGTCAGGCCACGCAGATCGAGGCGCCCGAGGAGGTGCACAGCAGGGACATCGGCTCCTGTAGGACTCAAAGCTCTGATCCAAGTGGAGAAAGTGGTGCTCCTCCTTCACAGTCACAGGAGGACGAACAAACCGTGATGGAACTGGACAAGCATCCTCACACCTCTGTGGATGGAGAGGATGATGGCAGACAGGCGCACTCTGAGGCCACACCCAGCAGTCTGCCTTCACAGTCCGTCATCTCTCAGCCCGCCATGGCTGACTCAAGAGGAGGAACAGCCACGAGTCCGTCTCAAGAAGCTCATCAGCACGAAACAAAGACGGACAAAGAGAGGGGGGCCGGATGTGATGAAGAAGAGGAGCATGCAGGAGGCCCCTCGGGACTGGCTCTGGTCCTGTCCCAGAGTCAGCTGCTGTCCCCAGAACACATGGAGGAGGAGGAGGAAGGTGAAGAGCGGCCTGCAGACAGACAGAACGGACGCACCCCCGTCTCCAACACTCATCCCCACAAAGAGGGGCTCCAGGCTTCAGACGGGAGGTCCCACACTGAGCTGTCTGGACGTGAAGCTCAGAGCCTGCAGGACAAAAGTCTGAGCGACAGCTCAGGGGGTGAGCTCTGTGACGGCTGCTTGTGTCCTGACCCCCCCACCCAGACTGCTCCTCTGTCAAACATCAAACCCCCACCTTCCTACATCCAGCCTCTGATTCCAGTTCTGCTTCTGTCTTCCAGATATTTCCTTTCACTTCACTCTTCCTAAAGATGGAGAGCTGACAGGCCCCCCTGCCAGCGCCACGCCACCTCTGGTCAGCCAGCTGAGGCAGACGCTCAGACACAGCACCCCCATCGGTGCGACCACTCCCCATATCCAGAGGTTAGTCCTCGGCTGACACGCCCTGATCTTCACGTTGATGTTTGTGCAGAAACTTTTTGTGAAAAGTCGGATGCGCCTGTGGATGTGGTGGGGGCTGACTCCCCGTCGGTGGACGGAAAGCTGAGTTTGAGGATGAAGCTGGTGACGCCTGTGGAGGAGGGCAGCTCTGAGCGCTTCAGCCTGCAGAGTGAGTGTCTGCTCCCTCTGGGGCCTCGAGCTCTTCCTCACACCTCCTCACCATCTCACTCTGGCCTTTCAGAGCCAGCTTTGTCAGAGGAAGACGCAGATGTGGTCAAGGTCACCAACGCTTCCGCGGCAGCCCCCAGGTAAGAGTGTGCTGAGCCACACACCTCAGCGTCATGCATGAGCTGCTGAAGCTGTGCTCCACCAGGGCCCCAAGACCCCAAATCTGATGTCTACCCATGTTGATGCCAGGTCTGTAGAAAACTAAGAAAACTAATGAATGGTTCCATTGACATGAGCAAGTCATGAACGTTCAGCGTCATATTTATTTGTTGTTTTTAACAACAACGGTTTTAAAAGAAACTCCTCATTTATTCATCTGAGATTGTAATGCAGATATGAATGACATCAAAATGTTCAATAGTTTTAAAGATGCTAAAGCGAAAGTCACCAAACTTTCTCACATGACTCACCATCACTTGTTATGTACTAGTTAATAGTGTCACTATTTTTACTTGATTGTTAAAGCTACTTCACAGAAGCGCTCTGTTTAAGAGTTAAGTGGTAAAAGATAATTAATAAAAGAAAAATGGGAGAAAAAACAGATCTGTTTATGAAATATTTTCTTTTTTAAATGTTAAAAATAAGATGTTAAATGTGTTAAAAAAAGGATCGGATCAGGACTCTGTGTCTGCAGAAACTCAAAGCCAAATGACTCGGAACCGGATCGGACCTCCTCTGCTTTAAGGCAGACTCAATTCTTAGCCCAGTTTCTGCCCAGACATGTCAGATCTCCAGATACATTCACATTGTCTTCTGTGCCGCACGTTCAATGAAACGTCTTAAGTAAACGCATTTACAGTGGCTTGCAAAAGTATTTGTACCCCTTGAACTTCTCTACATTTATGTTATGACCACAAATAAAAAATATTTTTTTATGTGAAAGACCAACACAAAGTGGCACAGTGTGTAAAAGTATTCAGCCCCCTGAGTCATTACTTTGTGGAACCCCCTTTTGCTGTAATTTCAGCTACAATTCTTTTGGGGTTCGTCTCTACCAGCTTTGAACAAGCTGAGTCAATGAAACTCTTGTAATTTTCTTTCCACTTCATAACTGTGTGCAGCTTTGTGTTGGTCTTTCACTTAAAATTCCAATAAAATATATTTATGTTTGTGGTCATAATGTGAAAAAAGTTCAAGGGGCGTGAATACTTTTGCAAGCCACTATAATGCACATTTCAGGCTTCTGTGGTCCAAACTGGCGTTCACGCGTAGCTGCACAGGTTTTAAGTTTTGCAGGCTCTACTTACGAAACACAGGGCCGCTGAAAACACTTTAAAGGTTAAACCAGTTTGACCAATCAGAGACTCAGATTTGGTGTCCTTGGTGATGGATGGATGGTGTCCTTTTCAATTCATGGAAGTGTTGACCGTTTAAAAATGAATCATGACAGAGACATTAATAATTGTAGTTTTTGTCCGACTGGAATTCTATGACACAAAGTCTTTTATATATCAGAATAGAGCTGTGAAAGAAAAAGCCTGGAGCAAGATTCACCAGATTTCCACTGCTTTGACATGTTGCTCCAAACCTCTTCTGATTGAGTACATATCCTAGTATCAGATGGCAACAGTTCTGTGTGAACACTGTATGATAAACGTCCGTACAAGAATCCGAATCCAGCGCGTTCTTGAACGTGCAACAGTTGCCTGGTGTGTACTTAGCATCAGATGTCTGGATGCATCCTCAGGTTTCTGCCATCCCTGAACTGGTGTTGCTGGACTGTGTTGTTGCAGCAGTCCCTCTGTGTTCACCCGAGTGCGGCAGGTGCTCCGGCAGGAGGAGGCAGGGGAGGACATCCAGCCTGGGAGCATCACCACTGCTGTCGAGTGAGTAGATGGAGTCACCTTTCCTCCTGTCAGTGTGTCCATTCTGCTTCCCTGCTTTGATCTATCATGATCTGTTCCTCTGATGGATTCATTCCTGATCCTTAACATCCTGGTCTCTCCCAAAGAGAACCTCAGCTTAATCTCTGCTCCCTCCAGCTCTGGCAGGTTTAACTGGAAACTTCCAATAAACTGCTGACCTGTTGGTTCAGTGCCCGTCTCCTCTCCGTTAACTCCTGACTCGTCACATAACAGCAGCTTCTAGTCTCCTCAGAACTTCGTTGGGATAGCTATAGATGTGGGGGTTCTGTGGACTTAGTGGCTTTTAGCTAAGGATCAGGGGGAATTGCACATCTTGTTTGCAATTCTGCTAAGACGCAGGTCAGTGTGGTCTGATGGTTGATCTCTTGTTGTTGCTTTATGAATCTCCCAGGGAGGGGTTGTTGGCTTCCCCAAAGAGGAGCTCCCAGACGCCGTCACGTGGATGCCACAGCCTGCCAAACAGCCAGTCACAGCTCTCGCAGCAGGAGGGGTCGGCAGCGCAGCAGGCAAGCTTCAAATCTGCCGTCAAGCTGCCTGAGGAGCAGCGAGGGGGCCCTGAGGCTCCCCGCTCAGGTCCAGCAGACCCACAAAAACTGGTCTCCCAGCAGGCGGCCAACAACACGGTCACCTCCACCCCCTCCAAGGTTTGTGCGTGCATGAGCTTGTTCACAGTCACACTGCTAACACCAGAGAGATGACTGTTTTCAAATATATAGGTGTGCGGCAAATTAGTTCCTCTTTAACATATGAACACATATGTGGACTAACCCTTAGTCACATGCACCTATTCAGGGTTAACCCCTGTAGGTGCTGCAGGTTTTTGGGTTGTCCGGGTCCTTGGAGGGTCATAGAGAGAAGCGACTGCATCTGGAGCACAGGTGTGCCTTACAGTTCATTTAAGGCTCGTGCGGTCACCTTAAGGGACGTCATGAAAATGGAACGTACCATTGTTACCAGCGTATGTAGTTACAAACGTATCGTTAAATATTCTTAAGTCTAATAAAAGTTTCATGCACTTATGATGTACAGGTGACGCTGTCACATGATGTCTTTATGACACACTCTAATCGTTAGTAATCATATGAACAGCACTAAGGGGCTTCTTGCACAGTCTACAGGAGTGGGTTGGGATGGAAAAATAAAACAGTTTGCATGACACACCTGCGCTTCACCTACCTAGTGTTCGCTATGACATGTCGTCTACAGCATGCCCTTAGAAAGAAATGTGCATCAAAATTTTTTCTTTATATTCTTTTAAACAGTGAGGTAAAAGGTAATAAATAAAGAAAATCAAGAAATCCACTTTAAAGAACCGAAATACATTTACATTTGCATTTTATTGATAGAAATAAGTATTTGATCCCCTGGTGTTACGCCCCTTTCTGTCTAGGGGGAGCGGGGCATAACATAAAGGTAAAATAATAAATATTAAAACAAAAGAACACCAAAAAGACATATCCATAAAATGATAACGAATTTATTTACATCAATAACTACAAAAAGTGAAGCAAAAAGGCTTCAGGGTGAACCAAGGCCAAAACAACAAACAAAACCCAAACCTATCTGAACACAAAGACATCTTACCTTCTTATGAAAGAAAAGGGAAAACAATGACAAAACACTAACCTCCCTAGTTTAACATAAACAGGACCCCTACAGCTTCACTTTACAACATAACTAACAAAACCAAAGACAGAGTGGACCTGATCACTAAACAATAAAGTGCAACACAAACATAATGAATGGAGAAGAGCACCAAGCTACAATGGAGACTGACTGCAGCCAGGCTCCCTTCTCGCCAGCCAAAGGTCCACACAGTGCTTTTATGGCTGCCTCCATCAGCTTGGGTCCAATGGAGGCCACACCTTCCAGCACCACACCTGAAACAAATTAAAGAAGAGACACACAAACCCACAAAGATCCACAAAAAGCAAAGAGGTCCCACTCTGACAGAAAAAAAAAGTACACAATATAAAGAAAACAAATCCAAATACGGCTGGGGCCGTAACACCTAGTAACCATTAAGAGGTCTGGTTCAGACAGACCAGTTAGACTCTCCTAATCAACCTGTCACCTGAACTGAAGACTCCTGTTTGAACTGATCACCTGTAGAAATGTCACACAGAATCAGTCCCTCAACATCGGTGGCACAATTCCCAGCTGCCATTCAATACTACAGATATGTATCAGACAAGACACTCCCACAGCATCCAGAGACTTTAGGTACTCAGGGTGGACCTCGTCCACTCCTGGTGCCTTGCCACTAAGGAGCTTGTTGAATACCTCGGTGACTTCAGCTTGAGTAATGAACAGCCCCACCCCAAAGTCCTCAGCCTCTGCTTCTTCCAGAGAAGGCGTGTCAGTAGGATTGAGGAGATTCTTGAAGTATTTCTTCCACTGCCAATCATGTCCTCAGTTGAAGCCAGCAGCTCCACACCTGCACTGTGGTGCACTAATGGTGCAAAAAACTGCTTCCCCTTCCTGAGGCACCGGGCGGTTTGCCAGAACTTCTCTGAAGCCTTCCCAGACTCCTACCTGTTTTTGCCTCTATAAACCTGAGCCGCAGCTCGCTTAGACTGCCGATACCGGTCAGCTGCCTCTGGAGTCCTACAAGCCAGCCAGACCTGATAGGACTCTTTCTTCAGCGTGACGGCATTCCTTACTTCCAGTGTCCACCAACAGGTTTGGGGATTGCCGCCATGACAGGCACCAGAGAACCCCAGTTCTGAACAGCAGCAGAGACAGCAGAGGTGGAGAACATGGTCCATTCAGACTCAGTGTCCCCAGCCTCCCTCTGTACCTGTTTGAACTTCTCCCGGATGTGGGAGTTAAAGACTTCGCTGATGAAGGGCTCAGCCAGACATTCCCAGCAGACCCTCACAATGCTTAAGTCTGCCAAGACACACAAATCCAATCCAAGTGATCAATGGACAGCTCTGCCCCTCTCTTTACCCGAGTGTCCAAGACAAGAAGGTCGCCTGAAACGATTATAAAGTTAATCATAGATCTCCTGCCGAGGGTGTCCTGATGCCACATGTATTGATGAACACCCTTGTGCTGGAACACCTCTCCAGGTGCCACTGTCATTGGCCACGTGGGCATTAAAGTCCCCCAGGAGGACGATGGAGTCCCCCGTTGGGGCACTTTCTAGTACTCCTTCAAGAGAGACAGAGAAATCTGGGTACTCTCAACTGCTATTTGGCCCATAAGGTGAAACCACAGTCAGAGACCTGTCTCCTACCCAAAGGCTAAGGGACACAACTCTCTTGACCACTGAGGTGAACTCCAACACTTGGCAGCTTAGCTGGGGGCTCACGAGTAAGCCCACCCCAGCCCGCTGCTGGTGAGCTTCTCATCAAGGGCTTCTGAACCGCTCTTTGTCAGGTTTGTCACCGAGCACCTGTTTGCCATGGGAGACCCTGCCAGGGGCTGAAGCATCACACACAGCATAGCTCCTGAGATCACTCAAGCACTCAAACCCCTCCACCACGTTAGCATGGAGGCTCACGGAGAACTCAAACTTCATTTGTTTGTTTAGCGCCTTTCATTCCTTTGAAACCCAAAGCGTTTTACATTAAACCAAATAAAACACTCACCAAAAATGCAAAGTGTTTAAAAATAGACACAAAAACAGGACATTTACACAAAATCTAGCAAAGCCTTAAGAACTATATCTGTAAGGAACCAGTCTGATTTCCTAAGGAAAGAAGTTTAAGAATTGAAGCCTTTCTACTTAGTCAGGGAGAAGAATTGCTGTGTTTTTATTGTCTTGCAACTGTCGCTCACAAGGGCGGAGTGGGCAATCTGGAGAGTCAGGAGAATTCCCAGTGGGCCGCTTCATTCACGGGCCGGTCTGTCATTGTCGAGGAAAAATAATCACGGTAGAATGTGAATGAATCGTGGCAGGGCTGTTCGCTCTGGATTGTCCCGTCCCTTTAAAGAAACGGCACTGGCAGGTTGGGAGCGACCACTTGTCACAAACACCCCTTTGCATCGAGTCCACCAGAGCGCGTCTTACCAAAAGTCGGGGTGGGACAGAGAAACAGGCCTGACGGCTGTTTAGCGCAAGTGACAATGGATAGCCAATGGATGGAGGGCCAAACTGGTCTCAGATTCTGCTTGATCCTAAAAACATTGCAGAAATAAAACCCAATGGACTCACCAGCTCAGCACTTA
The DNA here is from genome assembly GCA_016861445.1 of Oryzias woworae. Taxonomy (NCBI): domain Eukaryota; kingdom Metazoa; phylum Chordata; class Actinopteri; order Beloniformes; family Adrianichthyidae; genus Oryzias; species Oryzias woworae. The sequence continues at coordinate 137,562 of BOLG01000829.1, forward strand.
CAGAAATAAGTAAAAGTCTGCTTAGGTTTGATGAGAGAGCCTCAATAAGAACTTTACAAACTCAAGTGTCCAGTCCAACATCCCAGAAAGGCTCAGAAAGCTCTCTCTGGAGGATTTCACTGTCAGGAAAGGAACTGAGATGGCACAGGAAGGCCATGAGGGCCGAGGGGAAGCAGACATGGAACTTGAGAGCAGGACCTGTTCTTCTTGCAGAAATTATGTTTTATGTTCACCATATCCTATGGTGAACACAATACAACCTCTTCACAGATGCCTACCCATTGGGCTGGCAAACACATTTTTGGACCCTTTCATTGTCTCAAGTGAGAGAAGCTTCTCCACAATAAAGTTCATTAAAAACAAGTTACGGAGCACGCTCAGTCAGGAGCACGTGGAGGGATTTATGCTCATGGCAACAGAAAAAGAAATTCTCATGTCAATTGACTGTGACAAAATAATAAATAAGGTTGCAAAAACAAACACACTTCTTAGACAGTTACCCATGCTGTAGATTCTGGAATCTGGAGTTATACTCTATGTATGGTTATTTATGGTTATGTATGGTTATGTATGGTTATATATGGTTATATATGGTTATGTATGCATAATTATATTATGGTTATAAATGGTTATGTATGTATGGTTATGTATGGTTATATATGGTTATGTATGCATAATTATATATGGTTATGTATGGTTATGTATGCATGGTTATAAATGGTTATTTATGTATGGTTATAAATGGTTATTTATGTATGGTTATATATGGTTATGTATGCATGGTTATGTATGCATGGTTATGTGTGGTTATATATGGTTATGTATGCATAATTATATATGGTTATATATGGTTATTTATGTATGGTTATATATGGTTATGTATGGTTATATATGGTTATGTATGCATGGTTATAAATGGTTATGTATGTATGGTTATGTATGGTTATATATGGTTATGTATGCATGGCTATGTGTGGTTATATATGGTTATGTATACATAATTATATATGGTTATATATGGTTATGTATGCATGGTTATAAATGGTTATGTATGGTTATATATGGTTATGTATGCATAATTATATATGGGTAATTATGCATGGTTATGTATGGTTATGTATGGTTATATATGCATGGTTATGTATGGTTATGTATGCATGGTTATATATGGTTATGTATGCATGGCTATGTGTGGTTATATATGGTTATGTATGCATGGTTATATATGGTTATGTATGCATGGTTATGTATGGTTATGTATGGTTCTGTTTTTTTCAAATGTTACTAAAAAGTTCCATTGAGCCTTTGCTTACATATTCATACTGTGAATATTCTGTTCAACCACAACTTTTTTTTCATTATAGTCCTGTTTGTTTTTTTATTTATGATTATTTTCAGTCCTGTAATTAAACATTTATATTACATGCTAAATTCTTGCCTAATTTTTCATTCGGCTAAAAATGGGCGGGTCTTAGCCATGGAATTCCTGGGCTGAAAAGTTGTCCCACTCCGCCCTTGGTCTCTCAGTCTGTATTCTTTTCTGCCTGGCGTGTCTCTACCAAACTCCAGCAGCTCTCCTCTTCCTGATTGCTGATTTGTAACTGCTATAAAAAAACAAAAACAAAATCAGCTTGTGGTGACAAATAAAGCTCTAATGCTCCTGCTCTTGCACTTTGTAAATGCAAAACGTATTCACATGTCTGAACATTGTGAACAACCACAGCATACCTTAGTAAAGAACGTGCTTCCAAACTTCACCTCCTCTTCTGTGTCCCACCATTTCCACAGGGAGAACCGGAGTCTCCATCACTCAGAAGAGCCGCCTGCCCGGCTCACCGCAGACATGTGCGCACCATCCAGGAGGTGCGTACTACCATCACCCGCATCATCACAGATGTGTACTATGAGGACGGCAGGGAAGTCGATCGCAGAGTCACAGAGGTCAGTCGGTCCTTTGGTGCTGCTGGTGTCCATGTGTGTGTCTGTGTGAATCCAGAGCATAGGCATCAAACTTCAGGTCTGAAGGGCCAGAGTCCAACATGCTTTCCAACTGACATGCTTTTGTAGCATCTTATTGGCAAAACCCACATGATCCAGGTAATCGGGGCTGGGTCTAAACTAAACTGGCAACCCTGCCCTGAGACCCTCCTTCTGTGTAAAGAAAATTCCTTAAAAAAACTATTGGGGGGGTGAGACTGAGAAACCTCAGGAATGCTCACATGAAAAAGGGATCCTGGATAGAGAGAATATAGTATAACCCTGATTTGTGTGAGTAATTCTTGATTTGTGGACAACTTTAGATGTGTGTGTGTGTAATTCTGGATTTGTAACTCAAACTACAACAATAAAAAAATACAAAATACATTTCACACAACCTAAAATTACTACAATTTGAAACTAACTACACGCACAAATCGCCCAAAACTGCATTTACACACAAATCTCATGTGAGGCTGTTTTCACATCTCCCTGAAAGAAGAGATCAGTGCATAAGTGATGCATTTAAATGCTGCTGGAATGCTGGGTCATCAGAGTTTTCTTATCAGCCGCTTTGAACTTAAATTGTGAATATTATCTGGTGAAACTTGAATGTTTCCCACTTTCTTAAACAGAGATGCCCGATGATTAATATTGATAAGTCCAGTTAAAGAGGAAATGGTTTAGGGATGAATCCTGACTGTGTGCAACAGTGAATACGGTTGACATTCACATGATCAGTGCTGAGCAGCAATGCTGACAGTCAGTTTAATGAGTGTTAACTTTTCACCTCCAATGGGTTATAATGGGTTTTTTTAGTTTCATTCTGTTATCATATTTAATGTTATTCTTTTAATGAGATTATCATACAATAGTAAAATAAATGTGTTTTAACCACTCCTGACGTGACAGTAAATTCAGAGTTCTTGTGTGTTTTATCAATCCTGCAGAATGTACGCATCAGATGACTGAGTACAATGATGACATCTATTGTCAGAGCTGTTTATTATTGGATGAAGTTTAAAGCACAAGTTCTTATCTTCTGCTGCACAGCAGTACCTGTAGTTTCTGTTCAGAAGCAAAGTTCTTCAGTGAGAGAACTGCAGAATAATCAGTGCAAGTAAATTTACTGCTTTAGAAGGATCTTTATTGACGCTGAATTTTATTTTGAAAGGAACTTGTAGGTGCTGCTGTTAGATTAAAATAAATCAAAATTATTACAAAGCCTATTAAAAAATGTAACACTGCTAGTTTAATTATCCTGATTATTTAAAAGTTACATGATATAAATAAATGGCCTAATGGCCGCAAAACAAACATATTTTATCAATGAGCTAGTGAGGTTTGCATCTCTCTTTTGATAGTAAGAAACTGGATCAAACACAAACACAGAATATCCTAAACGTGTTTTTGAAAGAAATTAGACCTCTGTCAATGGTGGAAGATTTAAAGACATGATTGGGGGGCTGCACCCTGGCCACCACATAAGTCACGTTTGCAAACTAATGCAGGAAAAATGATTTTAGAATATTTTAGTGTTTACTAATTGAAATAAAGTAAATCCCATGTTCATAAAATATTTATACTTACCGCTTCTGTGAAAAGTTTAGACAATTATTTAGTGCAGTGATCAGGAATCCTTTATCTTGTGAGCCAATTATGGGTTTTTTTGTTCAATCATATAGCTTACCTTGGACCTTAGGTTTTTTATATTTCATAAAGTGAAATTGAAATTCATGAACTATACATGTACATGTTTAATTTCTGTGAATGCAGCAGATTCTGACATGAACCTCCATGGTCGGTACCCACACTGTCACCTTTTGGGAAAGAAATTGCACATCATCTTGCATAAACAATAATCGGTGACTAATCGACTTTAAAATGATCGTTCATGACAGCCCTTCTGAGCAGTTCTGACATGTTCCCTTTGGTTGCATTGGGATTTGTGTCTGGACTTTGATGCCATTTTTGCAGCTGACCATCAGATGTAAGAACTGCCACTCGCTCTCCATCCTGTCTCTGACACCCCTTCCCCTGTCCCCAGGAGAGCGAGGAGCCTGTGGTGGACTGTCAGGTCTTGGAAGATGTTTCTCCATGCCGCACCGGCAGCAGCTCTGTCACCTTAGGGGACCTCGCTGACATCAGCTCCTTGTCCTCCAAGGCCTCCAGCCTGCAGCACAGTTCTGGGGGCACCAGCAGCAGCACCGCCCCCCCAAGGCCAGGCTTTGTCATTCCTCCCAGCAGAGGGGCCAGATCCATGAGGTACTGCCCCCCCCACATTTCTGTTCCACTTGCACGCTGAGTCTTCTCTCTTTTTCTGACCTTCTAACTCTTGACCTCACTGTGGCTGACTGATCCCAGTGCTGTCACAGACATGAGCATAGGGGGCAGCATGTCTTAATGAGCCCCCCAGGTTCGTGCCTGTGCCACCAGACCAACTGTTCGTCCCCTCTGTGTGTCTGCAGTCCCAGGAGGGGAGGTGGGCATTTACAGAGGGGTCACAGGGGTAACAGGGTGGGGTCAGTGGCCTCCCCGGGTAGAAGCTTCAATTCTTCAGGGTCTCGGTCCTTCCTCCCCGTGACTCCTAGGGGTAGAACTAGAAGGGGCCGGCCCCCATCCCGCTCCTCCATGTCCAGGTGAGATCTCCTGGAGACTCGTTCCTGCACTTCAACCCCCTCCACCGCCGCAGCAGCCGCAGTAACACTTTCTTCCTGTCACTAATACTGTCTTATTGGCAAATGTTGAAAGGCTGTTATCTGGTATCTTGTTTGTAACATAATAGAAAGAAGTCTGTTCGTTTGCAAGTTGCCTGTTAGTGACTTGCTAGTAACGTGTTGGTAACCTGTTGTTGGTAACCTGTTGTTGGTAACCTGTTGTTAGTATTCTGTTGTTGGTAACCAGTTGTTGGTAACCTGTTGTTAGCATTCTGTTGTTGGTAACCTGTTGTTGGTAACCTGTTGTTAGTATTCTGTCGTTGGTAACCTGTTGTTGGTAACCTGTTGTTAGTATTCTGTTGTTGGTAACCTGTTGTTAGTATTCTGTTGTTGGTAACCTGTTGTTGGTAACCTGTTGTTAGTATTCTGTTGTTGGTAACCTGCTATTAGTATTCTGATGTTGGTAACCTGTTATTAGTATTCTGATGTTGGTAACCTGTCATTGGTAACCTGTTGTTGGTAACCCGTTATTAGTATTCTGTTGTTGGTAACCTCTTGTTAGTAACCTGTTGTTGGTAACCTGTTATTAGTATTCTGTCGTTGGTAACCTGTCGTTGGTAACCTGTCGTTGGTAACCTGTTGTTGGTAACCTGTTGTTGGTAACCTGTTGTTGGTAACCTGTTGTTAGTATTCTGATGTTGGTAACCTGTTGTTGGTAACCTATTGTTGGTTGCCTGTTGTTGGTAACCTGTTGTTGGTTTCCTCTTGTTGGTAACTTGTTGTTGGTAACGTGTTAATGGTAACCTGTTGTTGGTAACCTGTTGTTGGTAACGTGTTATTGGTAACCTGTTATTAGTATTCTGTTGTTGGTAACCTCTTGTTAGTAACCTGTTGTTGGTAACCTGTTATTAGTATTCTGATTTTGGTAACCTGTTGTTAGTATTCTGTTGTTGGTAACATGTTATTAGTATTCTGATGTTGGTAACCGGTCGTTGGTAACCTGTCGTTGGTAACCTGTTCTTGGTATTCTGTTGTTGGTAACCTGTTCTTGGTATTCTGTTGTTGGTAACCTGTTCTTGGTATTCTGTTGTTGGTAACCTGTTGTTAGTATTCTGTTGTTGGTAACATGTTATTAGTATTCTGTTGTTGGTAACGTATCATTAGTATTCTGATGTTGGTAACCTGTTGTTGGTAACCTCTTGTTAGTAACCTATTGTTGGTAACCTGTTAGTAGTATTCTGATGTTGGTAACCTGTCGTTGGTATACTGTCGTTGGTAATCTGTTGTTGGTAACCTGTCGTTGGTAAGCGGTCGTTGGTAAGCGGTCGTTGGTAACCGGTCGTTGGTAACCTGTCGTTGGTAACCTGTCGTTGGTAACCTGTCGTTGGTAACCTGTCGTTGGTAATCTGTTGTTGGTAACCTGTCGTTGGTAAGCGGTCGTTGGTAACCGGTCGTTGGTAACCGGTCGTTGGTAACCGGTCGTTGGTAACTTGTCGTTGGTAACCTGTCGTTGGTAACCTGTCGTTGGTAACCTGTCGTTGGTAACCTGTCGTTGGTAACCTGTTGTTAGTATTCTGTTGTTGGTAACCTGTTGTTGGTAACCTGTTATTAGTATTCTGATGTTGGTAACCTGTTGTTGGTAACCCGTCATTTGTAACCTTTTGTTGGTAACCTCTTGTTAGTAACCTGTTGTTGGTATTCTGTTGTTGGTAACATGTTATTAGTATTCTGATGTTGGTAACCTGTTGTTGGTAACCTCTGCTTAGTAACCTGTTGTTAGTATTCTGTTCTTGGTAACATGTTATTAGTATTCTGATGTTGGTAACCTGTTGTTGGTAACCTCTGCTTAGTAACCTGTTGTTAGTATTCTGTTGTTGGTAACATGTTATTAGTATTCTGATGTTGGTAACCGGTCGTTGGTAACCGGTCGTTGGTAACCGGTCGTTGGTAACCGGTCGTTGGTAACCTGTTCTTGGTATTCTGTTGTTGGTAACCTGTTGTTAGTATTATGTTGTTGGTAACATGTTATTAGTATTCTGTTGTTGGTAACATGTTATTAGTATTCTGATGTTGGTAACCTGTTTTTGGTAACCTGTTGTTGGTAACCTGTTGTTGGTAACCTGTTGTTGGTAACGTGTTATTGATAACCTTTTATTAGTATTCTGTTGTTGGTAACCTCTTGTTAGTAACCTGTTGTTGGTAACCTGTTATTAGTATTCTGATGTTGGTAACCTGTTGTTGGTAACCTGTTATTACTATTCTGATGTTGGTAACCTGTTGTTGGTAACCCGTCGTTGGTAACCTGTAGTTGGTAACCTCTGCTTAGTAACCTGTTGTTAGTATTCTGTTGTTGGTAACATGTTATTAGTATTCTGATGTTGGTAACCGGTCGTTGGTAACCGGTCGTTGGTAACCGGTCGTTGGTAACCTGTTCTTGGTATTCTGTTGTTGGTAACATGTTATTAGTATTCTGATGTTGGTAACCTGTTTTTGGTAACCTGTTGTTGGTAACCTGTTGTTGGTAACGTGTTATTGATAACCTTTTATTAGTATTCTGTTGTTGGTAACCTCTTGTTAGTAACCTGTTGTTGGTAACCTGTTATTAGTATTCTGATGTTGGTAACCTGTTGTTGCTAACCTGTTGTTGGTAATCTGTTGTTAGTAACCTGTTGTTAGTATTCTGTTGTTGGTAACATGTTATTAGTATTCTGATGTTGGTAACCGGTCGTTGGTAACCTGTCGTTGGTAACCTGTTCTTGGTATTCTGTTGTTGGTAACCTGTTCTTGGTATTCTGTTGTTGGTAACCTGTTGTTAGTATTCTGTTGTTGGTAACATGTTATTAGTATTCTGTTGTTGGTAACATATCATTAGTATTCTGATGTTGGTAACCTGTTGTTGGTAACCTGTCGTTGGTAATCTGTTGTTGGTAACCTGTCGTTGGTAAGCGGTCGTTGGTAACCGGTCGTTGGTAACCGGTCGTTGGTAACTTGTCGTTGGTAACTTGTCGTTGGTAACCTGTCGTTGGTAACCTGTCGTTGGTAACCTGTCGTTGGTAACCTGTCGTTGGTAACCTGTTGTTAGTATTCTGTTGTTGGTAACCTGTTGTTGGTAACCTGTTATTAGTATTCTGATGTTGGTAACCTGTTGTTGGTAACCCGTCATTTGTAACCTTTTGTTGGTAACCTCTTGTTAGTAACCTGTTGTTAGTATTCTGTTGTTGGTAACATGTTATTAGTATTCTGATGTTGGTAACCTGTTGTTGGTAACCTCTGCTTAGTAACCTGTTGTTAGTATTCTGTTCTTGGTAACATGTTATTAGTATTCTGATGTTGGTAACCTGTTGTTGGTAACCTCTGCTTAGTAACCTGTTGTTAGTATTCTGTTGTTGGTAACATGTTATTAGTATTCTGATGTTGGTAACCGGTCGTTGGTAACCGGTCGTTGGTAACCGGTCGTTGGTAACCTGTTCTTGGTATTCTGTTGTTGGTAACCTGTTGTTAGTATTATGTTGTTGGTAACATGTTATTAGTATTCTGTTGTTGGTAACATGTTATTAGTATTCTGATGTTGGTAACCTGTTTTTGGTAACCTGTTGTTGGTAACCTGTTGTTGGTAACGTGTTATTGATAACCTTTTATTAGTATTCTGTTGTTGGTAACCTCTTGTTAGTAACCTGTTGTTGGTAACCTGTTGTTGGTAACCTGTTATTAGTATTCTGATGTTGGTAACCTGTTGTTGGTAACCTGTTATTACTATTCTGATGTTGGTAACCTGTTGTTGGTAACCCGTCGTTGGTAACCTGTAGTTGGTAACCTCTGCTTAGTAACCTGTTGTTAGTATTCTGTTGTTGGTAACATGTTATTAGTATTCTGATGTTGGTAACCGGTCGTTGGTAACCGGTCGTTGGTAACCGGTCGTTGGTAACCGGTCGTTGGTAACCTGTTCTTGGTATTCTGTTGTTGGTAACATGTTATTAGTATTCTGATGTTGGTAACCTGTTTTTGGTAACCTGTTGTTGGTAACCTGTTGTTGGTAACGTGTTATTGATAACCTTTTATTAGTATTCTGTTGTTGGTAACCTCTTGTTAGTAACCTGTTGTTGGTAACCTGTTATTAGTATTCTGATGTTGGTAACCTGTTGTTGCTAACCTGTTGTTGGTAATCTGTTGTTAGTAACCTGTTGTTAGTATTCTGTTGTTGGTAACATGTTATTAGTATTCTGATGTTGGTAACCGGTCGTTGGTAACCTGTCGTTGGTAACCTGTTCTTGGTATTCTGTTGTTGGTAACCTGTTCTTGGTATTCTGTTGTTGGTAACCTGTTGTTAGTATTCTGTTGTTGGTAACATGTTATTAGTATTCTGTTGTTGGTAACATATCATTAGTATTCTGATGTTGGTAACCTGTTGTTGGTAACCTGTTGTTGGTAACGTGTTATTGGTAACCTGTTATTAGTATTCTGTTGTTGGTAACTTCTTGTTAGTAACCTGTTGTTGGTAACCTGTTGTTGGTAACCTATTGTTGGTTACCTGTTGTTGGTAACCTGTTGTTGGTTTCCTCTTGTTGGTAACCTGTTGTTGGTAACGTGTTATTGGTAACCTGTTATTAGTATTCTGTTGTTGGTACCCTCTTGTTAGTAACCTGTTGTTGGTAACCTGTTATTAGTATTCTGATGTTGGTAACCTGTCGTTGGTAACATGTTGTTGGTAACCTCTTGTTGGTAACCTGTTGTTGGTAACCTGATGTTGGTAACCTGTCGTTGGTAACCTGTTATTGGTAACCTGTTATTAGTATTCTGTTGTTGGTACCCTCTTGTTAGTAACCTGTTGTTGGTAACATGTTATTAGTATTCTGATGTTGGTAACCGGTCGTTGGTAACCGGTCGTTGGTAACCGGTCGTTGGTAACCTGTTCTTGGTATTCTGTTGTTGGTAACCTGTTGTTAGTATTATGTTGTTGGTAACATGTTATTAGTATTCTGTTGTTGGTAACATGTTATTAGTATTCTGATGTTGGTAACCTGTTTTTGGTAACCTGTTGTTGGTAACGTGTTATTGATAACCTTTTTATTAGTATTCTGTTGTTGGTAACCTCTTGTTAGTAACCTGTTGTTGGTAACCTGTTATTAGTATTCTGATGTTGGTAACCTGTTGTTGCTAACCTGTTGTTGGTAATCTGTTGTTAGTAACCTGTTGTTAGTATTCTGTTGTTGGTAACATGTTATTAGTATTCTGATGTTGGTAACCGGTCGTTGGTAACCTGTCGTTGGTAACCTGTTCTTGGTATTCTGTTGTTGGTAACCTGTTCTTGATATTCTGTTGTTGGTAACCTGTTGTTAGTATTCTGTTGTTGGTAACATGTTATTAGTATTCTGTTGTTGGTAACATATCATTAGTATTCTGATGTTGGTAACCTGTTGTTGGTAACCTGTTGTTGGTAACGTGTTATTGGTAACCTGTTATTAGTATTCTGTTGTTGGTACCCTCTTGTTAGTAACCTGTTGTTGTTAACCTGTTATTAGTATTCTGATGTTGGTAACCTGTCGTTGGTAACATGTTGTTGGTAACCTCTTGTTGGTAACCTGTTGTTGGTAACCTGATGTTGGTAACCTGTCGTTGGTAACCTGTTATTGGTAACCTGTTATTAGTATTCTGTTGTTGGTAACCTCTTGTTAGTAACATGTTGTTGGTAACCTGTTATTAGTATTCTGATGTTGGTACCCTCTTGTTAGTAACCTGTTGTTGTTAACCTGTTATTAGTATTCTGATGTTGGTAACCTGTCGTTGGTAACATGTTGTTGGTAACCTGATGTTGGTAACCTGTCGTTGGTAACCTGTTATTGGTAACCTGTTATTAGTATTCTGTTGTTGGTAACCTCTTGTTAGTAACATGTTGTTGGTAACCTGTTATTAGTATTCTGATGTTGGTAACCTGTCGTTGGTAACCTGTTATTAGTATTCTGATGTTGGGAACCTGTCGTTGGTAACCTGTCGTTGGTAACCTGTCGTTGGTAACCTGTCGTTGGTAACCTGTCGTTGGTAACCTGTCGTTAGTATTCTGTTGTTGGTAACCTGTTGTTGGTAACCTGTTATTGGTATTCTGATGTTGGTAACCTGTTGTTGGTAACCCGTCGTTTGTAACCTTTTGTTGGTAACCTCTTGTTAGTAACCTGTTGTTAGTATTCTGTTGTTGGTAACATGTTATTAGTATTCTGATGTTGGTAACCTGTTGTTGGTAACCTCTGCTTAGTAACCTGTTGTTAGTATTCTGTTCTTGGTAACATTTTATTAGTATTCTGATGTTGGTAAGCTGTTGTTGGTAACCTCTGCTTAGTAACCTGTTGTTAGTATTCTGTTGTTGGTAACATGTTATTAGTATTCTGATGTTGGTAACCGGTCGTTGGTAACCGGTCGTTGGTAACCTGTTGTTGGTAACCTGTTGTTACTATTCTGTTGTTGGTAACCTGTTGTTGGTAACCTGTTATTAGTATTCTGATGTTGGTAACCTGTTGTTGGTAACCTATTGTTGGTTACCTGTTGTTGGTAACCTGTTGTTGGTTTCCTCTTGTTGGTAACCTGTTGTCGGTAACCTGTCGTTAGTAACCTGTTGTTAGTATTCTGATGTTGGTAACCTGTTGTTGGTAACCTGTTGTTGGTAACCTCTGCTTAGTAACCTGTTGTTAGTATTCTGTTGTTGGTAACATGTTATTAGTATTCTGTTGTTGGTAACATGTCGTTAGTAACCTGTCGTTAGTAACCTGTTGTTAGTAACCTGTTGTTGGTAACCTGTTATTAGTATTCTGATGTTGGTAACCTGTCGTTGGTAACCTGTTGTTGGTAACATGTTGTTGGTAACCTGTTGTTGGTTTCCTCTTGTTGGTAACCTGTTGTTGGTAACGTGTTATTGGTAACCTGTTATTAGTATTCTGTTGTTGGTACCCTCTTGTTAGTAACCTGTTGTTGGTAACCTGTTATTAGTATTCTGATGTTGGTAACCTGTCGTTGGTAACCTGTTGTTGGTAACATGTTGTTGGTAACCTCTGGTTGGTAACCTGTTGTTGGTAACCTGATGTTGGTAACCTGTCGTTCGTAACCTGTTATTGGTAACCTGTTATTAGTATTCTGTTGTTGGTAACCTCTTGTTAGTAACATGTTGTTGGTAACGTGTTATTAGTAATCTTATGTTGGTAACCTGTCGTTGGTAACCCGTCGTTGGTAACCTGTTGTTGGTAACCTGTTGTTGGTTTCCTCTTGTTGGTAACCTGTTGTTGGTAACCTGTCGTTAGTAACCTGTTGTTAGTATTCTGTTGTTGGTAACATGTTATAAGTATTCTGATGTTGGTAACCTGTTGTTGGTAACCTGTTGTTGGTAACCTCTGCTTAGTAACCTGTTGTTAGTATTCTGTTGTTGGTAACATGTTATTAGTATTCTGATGTTGGTAACCGGTCGTTGGTAACCTGTTCTTGGTATTCTGTTGTTGGTAACATGTTATTAGTTTTCTGTTGTTGGTAACATGTCGTTAGTAACCTGTCGTTAGTAACCTGTTGTTAGTAACCTCTTGTTAGTAACCTGTTGTTGGTAACATGTTATTAGTATTCTGTTGTTGGTAACCTGTCGTTGGTAACCTGTTGTTGGTAACCTGTTGTTAGTATTCTGTTGTTGGTAACATGTTGTTGGTAACCTGTTCTTGGTATTCTGTTGTTGGTAACCTGTTGTTAGTATTCTGTTGTTGGTAACACATTGTTAGTTTTCTGTTGTTGGTAACACGTTGTTAGTATTCTGTTGTTGGTAACCTGTTGTTAGTATTCTGTTGTTGGTAACATATTATTAGTATTCTGATGTTGGTAACCTGTTGTTGGTAACCTGTTGTTGGTAACCTGTTGTTGGTAACGTGTTATTGGTAACCTGTTATTAGTATTCTGTTGTTGGTAATCTCTTGTTAGTAACCTGTTGTTGGTAACCTGTTATTAGTATTCTGATGTTGATAACCTGTCGTTGGTAACCTGTTGTTGGTAACCTGTTATTAGTATTCTGTTTTTGGTAACCTCTTGTTAGTAACCTGTTGTTGGTAACCTGTTATTAGTATTCTGATGTTGGTAACCTGTCGTTGGTAACCTGTTGTTGGTAACCTGTTGTCGGTAATCTGTTGTTGTTAACCTGTCGTTGGTAACCTGTAGTTGGTAACCTGTAGTTGGTAACCGGTCGTTGGTAACCGGTCGTTGGTAACCTGTTGTTAGTAACCTGTTGTTAGTATTCTGTTGTTGGTAACATGTTATTAGTATTCTGATGTTGGTAACCTGTCGTTGGTAACCCGTCGTTGGTAACCGGTCGTTGGTAACCGGTCGTTGGCAACCGGTCGTTGGTAACCGGTCGTTGGTAACCTGTCGTTGGTAACCTGTTGTTAGTATTCTGTTGTTGGTTAACATGTTATTAGTATTCTGATGTTGGTAACCGGTCGTTGGTAACCTCTTGTTGGTAACCTCTTGTTGGTAACCTGTCGTTCGTAACCTGTCGTTGGTAACCTGTTGTTGGTAACCTGTTGTTAGTTTCCTCTTGTTGGTAACCTGTTGTTGGTAACGTGTTATTGGTAACCTGTTATAGTATTCTGTTGTTGGTACCCTCTTGTTAGTAACCTGTTGTTGGTAACCTGTTATTAGTATTCTGATGTTGGTAACCTGTCATTGGTAACCTGTTGTTGGTAACCTCTGGTTGGTAACCTGTTGTTGGTACCCTCTTGTTAGTAACCTGTTGTTGGTAACCTGTTATTAGTATTCTGATGTTGGTAACCTGTCATTGGTAACCTGTTGTTGGTAACCTCTGGTTGGTAACCTGTTGTTGGTAACCTGATGTTGGTAACCTGTCGTTGGTAACCTGTTATTGGTAACCTGTTATTAGTATTCTGTTGTTGGTAACCTCTTGTTAGTAACATGTTGTTGGTAACCTGTTATTAGTATTCTTATGTTGGTAACCTGTCGTTGGTAACCCGTCGTTGGTAACCCTTCATTGGTAACCTGTTGTTGGTAACCAGTTGTTAGTATTCTGTTGTTGGTAACCTGTTGTTGATAACCTGTTATTAGTATTCTGATGTTGGTAACCTGTTGTTGGTAACCTATTGTTGGTTACCTGTTGTTGGTAACCTGTTGTTGGTTTCCTCTTGTTGGTAACCTGTTGTTGGTAACCTGTCGTTAGTAACCTGTTGTTAGTATTTTGTTGTTGGTAACATGTTATAAGTATTCTGATGTTGGTAACCTGTTGTTGGTAACCTCTGCTTAGTAACCTGTTGTTAGTATTCTGTTGTTGGTAACATGTTATTAGTATTCTGATGTTGGTAACCGGTCGTTGGTAACCTGTCGTTGGTAACATGTTCTTGGTATTCTGTTGTTGGTAACATGTTATTAGTATTCTGTTGTTGGTAACATGTCGTTAGTAACCTGTCGTTAGTAACCTGTTGTTAGTAACCTGTTGTTAGTAACCTGTTGTTGGTAACATGTTGTTAGTATGCTGTTGTTGGTAACCTGTTGTTGGTATTCTGTTGTTGGTAACCTGTTGTTGGTAACCTGTTGTTAGTATTCTGTTGTTGGTATTCTGTTGTTGGTAACCGGTCGTTGGTAACCTGTTCTTGGTATTCTGTTGTTGGTAACCTGTTGTTAGTATTATGTCGTTGGTAACCTGTTCTTGGTATTCTGTTGTTGGTAACACGTTGTTAGTGTTCTGTTGTTGGTAACCTGTTGTTAGTATTCTGTTGTTGGTAACAGATTATTAGTATTCTGATGTTGGTAACCTGTTGTTGGTAACCTTTTGTTGGTAACGTGTTATTGGTAACCTGTTATTAGTATTCTGTTGTTGGTAACCTCTCGTTGGTAACCTGTTGTTGGTAATCTGTTGTTGGTAACCTCTTATTAGTATTCTGTTGTTGGTAACCTCTTGTTAGTAACCTCTTGTTAGTAACCTGTTGTTGGTAACCTGTTGTTGGTAATCTGTTGTTGGTAACCTGTAGTTGGTAACCTGTAGTTGGTAACCGGTCGTTGGTAACCGGTCGTTGGTAACCTGTCGTTGGTAACCTGTTGTTAGTAACCTGTTGTTAGTATTCTGTTGTTGGTAACATGTTATTAGTATTCTGATGTTGGTAACCCGTCATTGGTAACCTGTCGTTGGTAACCCGTCATTGGTAACCGGTCGTTGGTAACCTGTCGTTGGTAAACTGTCGTTGGTAAACTGTCGTTGGTAACCAGTTGTTGGTAACCTTTTGTTGGTTCCTGTTGTTAGTAACCTGTTGTTAGTATTCTGTTGTTGGTAACCAGTTGTTGGTAACCTGTTTTTGGTAACCCGTCGTTGGTAACCCGTCGTTGGTAACCTGTTGTTGGTAACATGTTATTAGTATTCTGTTGTTGGTAACCTGTTATTAGTATTCTGATGTTGGTAACCGGTCGTTGGTAACCGGTCGTTTGTAACCTGTCGTTTGTAACCTGTAATTGGTAACCTGTAATTGGTAACCTGTCGTTGGTAACCTGTCGTTGGTAACCTGTCGTTGGTAACCTGTCGTTAGTAACCTGTTGTTAGTATTCTGTTGTTGGTAACATGTTATTAGTATTCTGTTGTTGGTAACCGGTCGTTGGTAACCGGTCGTTGGTAACCGGTCGTTGGTAACCGGTCGTTGGTAACCGGTCGTTGGTAACCGGTCGTTTGTAACCTGTCGTTGGTAACCTGTCGTTGGTAACCTGTCGTTGGTAAACTGTCGTTGGTAAACTGTCGTTGGTAACCTGTTGTTGGTAACCTGTTGTTGGTTCCTGTTGTTAGTAACCTGTTGTTAGTATTCTGTTGTTGGTAACCTGTTATTAGTATTCTGATGTTGGTAACCTGTCGTTGGTAACCTGTCGTTGGTAACCTGTTGTTGGTAACCTTTCGTTGGTAACCTGTCGTTGGTAAACTGTCGTTGGTAACCCGTCGTTGGTAACCCGTCGTTGGTAACCTGTTGTTAGTAACCTGTTGTTAGTATTCTGTTGTTGGTAACATGTTATTAGTATTCTGATGTTGGTAACCGGTCGTTGGTAACCGGTCGTTGGTAACCGGTCGTTGGTAACCTGTCGTTGGTAACCTGTCGTTGGTAAACTGTCGTTGGTAAACTGTCGTTGGTAACCTGTTGTTGGTAACCTGTTGTTGGTAACCTGTTGTTGGTTCCTGTTGTTAGTAACCTGTTGTTAGTAACCTGTTGTTAGTATTCTGTTTTTGGTAACCTGTTATTAGTATTCTGATGTTGGTAACCTGTCGTTGGTAACCTGTCGTTGGTAACCTGTCGTTGGTAACCTGTTGTTAGTAACCTGTAAACTAACTGCAACCAAATGTTTCAACGAATGTAAGGCTGTGTCCTTTCTTCTGAAGAGGGGGCGCTGTTGGCTCGCTGCAGAGGCCCGTTGCTCAAGGACACACACCGTCCTCTTCAGAGGAGGAACTCTACACCCTCACGGGGCGCCCACTCCTCCCCGCCAGCCCCACAGACCCCAAACCCTCCCGCTGCTCAGACTCCCTCAGGTCCTCCCCAGAAGCGGCGAGTTCAGCTGGCAGCAGCTTTGTGGGTCTGCGTGTCGTTGCCAAATGGTCCTCCAACGGCTACTTCTACTCAGGCCGCATCATGAAGGACGCTGGGGAGGGGCAGTTTCGCCTGCGTTTTGATGACGGTTACGAATGCGAGGTTGCGGGGAGGGATATCCTGCTGTGTGACCCCATCCCCTTGGAGGCGGAGGTCACGGCTCTGCTGGAGGATGAGTACTTCAGTGTAGGTGAGGAAGACTAGCAACTTCTCAGCCCTTGAAGTTCTTCAACATTATGTGACTGAGTCGGTGCTGTTTACAAATTCACAACAAGACCGTTGAGATGTGGAGTTCAGTCACAGCTTTATGGAAATCTGGACATCGAACAAAGCTTAAAATGTCTGTGTACGTATGTGTGTGTGAAGGTGTGGTGAAGGGCCACAGAGCTGAGGGCTCTGAGCTGTTCTACAGCGTGGAGCGGGACGGGCAGAGGCACTGGTACAACCGCACAGCGGTTATCCTGTCTCTGGACCAGGGAAACCGGCTGAGGGAGCAGCACAGCCTGGGACCCTATGAACCCAGCACCCCCCTGACCAAAGCCTCTGACATCAGTCTGGGTAAGACGCCCCCATCACCTTTAATCAGTGGTCTCTTCTGCCTTTGGCCTGCTGTGTTTGCATGCCAACAAACGTCTGCTGGTGTGTTTTTGGTAAATGCAGCTGGAAAGACAACATGGGTTTGAACATGTATGTGTGTGTCTGTGTGTGCATTTCTGTGTGTGTGTGTTGATGTGATTTACTGAACCCGTTTTGTGTGCAGATTTTCTCAGTCGTGCGCCGCAGACGTTTGTGCGCTGGCAGTCGTGTGCCTCCTTGTGTTCAGAAGGTCATCTGAGCAGATCTTTTTTCCTTTCAGATAACCTGGTGGAGGGGAAGAGGAGGCGCAGAGGAACACCCGGGGCGGCGCACTCTCTCAACCGAAGCTCCTCTAGCAGCCCTCGAACCCCCGGCCCCTCCGGCAAAAGGAAGCTGATGGCTTCAGAGGAGAACCGGACACCCTCAAAGAGGGGTCGCAGAGGGGGAGGGTCTCGAGCGGGTACGGCCACCTGGCTGCCCCGACTGTGAGGGTCTCTGAATGGGGGGGTCCTTTTATGGTTTTATCGGTGTTTGTTTTTATCAGTTATTTGTATTGAATACACTGAGAAACTCCAAATGTTTGACCTCCTGCTGGCTGATCTGCCCTCCGCTGCTTACTGCCCCGGCTGGAGCCGCAATGATGTGGTGAGCGCTGCGGGGGCTGCAAGTGTATGTCCACAGGTGGAGGGGGTGTGTCACAGGGCTTTGGTGGCTGCAAAGATCACGTCAGTTCATTTCTCCTCATCTCACATGGGGTTAAGAGGGTGCAGGCGGGGCCTCCTCCCGGCCCCCACCACATTTCGAGGTTTAATCAGGACAGTTCTCAGCCTGAAGCAGATCTTTCTTCAGCTTTTCTCTGCTGTTGACGACAAAAACACAAAGGATGATGGAGAGTTCACTTCTAATGTCTTCCAAAGAAGCAAGGATGAACAGAACCAAAATCATTATGAGGAAAGAAGGTTCTGGTTCTTTGTAGAGCTTCTGAGGGGCTGCAGAATTATCCTGTGAACAGCCCTCCGTGTTTCTGTCTGTGAAGGTTTGGTGGTGGAGACATGGTGGTGTGGGCGTTCTATTATGCTCCAGCTGCTCTCTCTGGTTCTAGCACAACTGTGATCTGGAACCGTGTTCTAAGTTTGTCTGACCTGGCTGCTTCTTGTCTCTGCAGCGCTGCGGCTCACCGTCTGTAACACTTCAGGGAGTGGCACCGAGCTCCCAGGTCAGCCCGGTGACCCGGCGGAGACGCACGGCCCCCTGCCCCAGAACGCCTCCCTCTTCATGGGCTTTGCCTTTATGCTGACCGCCTCGTCCGAGACTGACCGGCTGACCAACCGAGTCTCCAGTGAGGATGAGGAGGGTGAGGCAGACTGAAGAAGCAGAACTGGAAGGTCACTACTGTAGTGACCTTTACTTTTACCACATCCACCAAACTAACCAGGTTTACCCACAAAGCAAAGTTACCTAAGAGCCACACTCAGGCCGGCAGCCATAAAATGTTTGTTCTCTGCATGTTCTGAAGGGCTGCCCCCCTACTGCTTACCTGGATCAGGTGAGTTCGGTCAGAATGTGGGAACATTTGAGCCAGGTAACCAGCAGCATGGGTGGGCAACCCTGTCCCAGCTTCAGTGTGACCTGGTTAGTTATGGGTTACTGTGGAATCTCCACAGATGGTTGTAACAGGGAAGTCGTCTGATTCCTGAGTGGTTTCCATTCCTTTGTTTGTTTGCAGATTACGTGCAGACAGGTCCGTATAACAAAGCCTACACGGAGTCCCAGCTGCAAGCAGGGGGGGGCTTCATCCTCCCAGACTTCAATGAGGAGCAGGTACGACCGGAGAACTTTACCAGAACCACCAGGAGCTTGAACTTAGGTCTCTTTTGAAGAGAAGGAGAGGAAAATATTCTGATTGTGTGGTAAAGGTCAGTGTGTGTTTGTGAGGATGAGATGGTTTCACTGTTGTGTTTACGGTTTAGGGAGAAGTCAGGAATTTGCTGTTCTGAGATCCTGAAAAGGTTGTTTTTTTTTTTTTACAAAGTTCTGCTATTGTTCACTCAAGTTTTGTTGACGACCCCCCTCAGTGTCAGGCGGCGTACCAGAGCCTGCTGATCGCAGACCAGCACTGCCGCACCAGGAAGTACCTGCTGTGCGTGTCTAGCGGCGTGCCGTGCGTGTCTCACATTTGGGTTCGGGACTGCTGCAGAGAAAACAAGCTGCTGAACTACAGGAACTATTTGCTGCCGGCAGGGGCGGGGCCTGATGGCGCCATTGTGGAGTGGTAAGCCTTTTTCTTCTGGATCAGTGCTTGAATTCAACTACCTTCTGAAAAAACACTATGAAAACACGGGAGAGCGTTCAGCTAACAAGAGGTTCAAGTTACCTGGTTAATGCTAAACTAAGAAAGAAAGCTGCAGAAAACCCGATTAGAGCTGCAGGAAAGAAGGATTTGATCCCTCCGTGTTGGCTTCCCCCACTTAGAAACAAATGGACCGTCTGTAATCCTTATGGTTCCTTTTAACAGTGATAGAAAATCAAGAAGTCCACCTTAAAGAATGGATTTGATCCTTCTAGTGAGAAACCTTTATTAGCAGCCCAGAGGTTTCTGCACATATCAGGAGGAATTTTGGTCCACTCTTCCCCATAGGTTTTCTATAGGATTGAGGTCCAGAGACTGGCTGGACCACTGTCTTGGAGGTATGTTTTGGGTCATAATCTTGTTGGAAAACCCATTTATGACCCATTTGAAGCCTCCTGGAGGAAGGAAGAAGGTTCTGATTCAGGATTTGACAGTACACGGCTCCACCCATCCTCCTATTCACACAGTGAAGCAGCTCTGTGCAGAAAAAAATCCCCACAGCATAATATTTCCCCCTCCATGCTTGACAGTGGGGATAATGTTCTGGGGGTCATAGGCTGCATCTCTCTTCGTCCAAACACAACAGGTTGAGTTGATGCCAAAGAGCTCCACGTTGGTCTGATCTGAACACAGCACCTTCTGCCAATCACTCTCTGAATCATGAAGGAGGTCCTTAGAAACCTTCGGGCCGGTCTTCATGTGTGCCTTCTTAAGCAGGCCTGTCAGTTTGTTTAAGGGCAAACCTGCTACATCATTGAGGGATGAAATACTTACTTCCTCTACTTTAAATAACTTACTTCACCGCAGTTCTGTGGCTGTAATCCTGTTGCCGACATTTCAAAAACCATAAATGAGAAACCCAGACCAGACTCTTTTATGCATTTGCTTCTTCTCACCCCCTTTTAAGCAGTTTATCATACCCACTAGTTGCTGAAAATAAACAAATTCCAACTTTTTCCCATCAGGCATCCGCGCTGCAGCCCCTTCAAGGGCCTGGATGTCCTGCTGCTGTGGCAGCAGCCGCAGGAGCTGTGGGCCCAGCTGGCCACCATGGGCGGGGCCTCCTCGGTGCGGCAGCTGCAGGTGGACGACAGCTCAGGTACTGAACAGGACATTCATAGTGGAGTCCAGGACTTCACCTGGTCAGACACTGACTTTTGGCCCCTCCCACCAGACATTCCTGCCGGGAAGTTCGATGTGGTGGTGACGGAGCACACCTGTCCGCCGCAGGTGAGGAGAAGAGTGACATCACTGGAAGTGCCCATAGTATCTCCGGAGTGGCTGATTCAGAGTCTCATCTGTGGCGTGCGGGTGGATTTTCAGCGCGGCTGGGATGGCTCCTCCTCTCCATGCTCCTCCTCCTCCTAGCCCGGACCTCCTGGTCCCGCTGCATGCTCTGCTGTACATTCCTGTCTGTTTTTATCATAATAAACGTGACTGCTTTCATTTTAACAAGCAGCCTTTATTTTTACAAACATGTTCACATCGACACCACAGTCTTTTGACTCCCGCTGGAGGTCAGGAGAAGTGCTGCTCTTGTTGACATTCATCACGCAGAGCAGTTTTCTCTCCGTTCACCAGCAGAGTGACGTTGTCAGGAAAATGAACACAGACGTTCAGCCTCAGGGAAGTCGGGCTCTTTTCCAGGTGAAACGTTTTAAAGTAAAAAAGTTCTTGGTAGTTTCTCTGGTGCTTCCTTTTATTTTCAGACTGAAGATGACGGAGGCTCCGTAGAGGAGGAAGCCTGCAGAGCTGGGACGGTTCAGCTTCCACAAACATCTTCTCAGACACTGAAAGAAGCAGAAGCTCAATGAGGTTCTAACGTTTCATCTGACGGGTTGCGTCCTTCTCTGGCTCCTACCTGCCCAGAGTGCCCCCAGCCTGGGTGTAGTACTTGTTGTAGTCCAGCCGCAGCAGCAGCCGGGCCAGGTCAGAGTTTATCTGATGGTTCTTCACACTTGAAAGGATCTTGAAGAGCAGGAAAGACTGGCGCTTGAAGCCCTGAGGTTTCACAGAGTTTGTGTCAGGGTGCACATCATCAGAGCGCACAACATCGGAGAGCGTAGCTAGCTGTACCTTAACCAACAGGTCCAACTGGGCGGCTCCTCTCTCGTCCAGTGGCGCCACGCTGGGACTGACCAGAGCACAGAAGCTCTGACACAGATCCAGGATCTCGCTGAGGCAATGGAAAACCTAACAGTGGAACGACAGAACCTTCATGTCAGAGAAGAAGTGGAGTGGCAGCTCAGCCATACCGGGTTGGGCCGTACCGGTTTCAGCAGGATGAAGGACTGGGCCAGCAGGTTGCTGAGGAAGTGGTCGTGAGCCAGATGGATGCTCTCAAAGTCTCTGGTGGAGTTGATCTGCTGCAGGAGCTGAGAGAACTGCGACTCCAGGACATCCACCTAGAGACAGGACAAATCAGGGGGTGTCGGCAGCTTGACTGCGTTTGAGCCTCTGAGCACATGCAGCAGTGATCTGCCGCCTCACCTGCAGGTAGTACTGCAGGTTGTCAATCAGGAAGGCCATGTGGTTGCGGAGCCGCGACTTAACCGCGTCGGTCTGGCTGGAAGTCAGGTGTTTCTTCTGCATCTGCAGAGCCCAGCAGTGCTGCAGCTGCGACTGCACGCGCCGCACGCTCAGCAGGTACCTGAACACCACATTGTACCTGAACGCCACACAGAGGTCAGAGGTCAGCTTCGAGAAAACCAGCTATGAAGACACGCCCGTCTGCACGCACTTCTCTAGAACAGCAGGGGTGAAGAGGATGTGCAGCGGCCACTGGACCCTGTAGGTGAGGCCGAGCGCAGCCCAGCCTGTGGGAGGGGCCTCACGGGGGGATGTGTCCTGAGGGGGGGTGGCTCCATCCCTAGAGCCGGCCGTCTCTGCAAAAGCAACACGTTGTTGCACTGAAACCTCTTCAGCATCACCACGGCACCGCTGCCCTAAACCAGCCTGTCATTGCTTCAGCGAGGTAACCGCTGGTTATTCAGCCTGAACCCACAGGACCCGTGAGCGACATGCTGACGGGCAGAGAAGATCTGCATCGGTAGCTCTGACGTTCAGAGCATTCCTTCAGGGGTTGCTGAAAGTGTGCCGTCGTCCGCGCACTGACCTTTGCTCTCTTTGCCCTGGCAGTCCACAGTGAGGTGCAGCAGAGGCAGCAGATTGTCATCGTCCAACAGCACTTTGTGAGCAGCCTGCTGGAAGGCTACGTTCACGTCTGCAGAAAAACAAGAACACACGCTGAACAAACACAAAGCCAACACACGACGATGACGACTGTTTGTTCCAATCTGCTGCTCAGGTTTCTTCAGAACTCCCTTCCAAAGTCCCACTTCAAGCAGGTTTTTTTCTTTTGTAAAATCCCTCCCAATAGTCTTTCAGTCATGACTGCAGTTTTCAGCCCAAATCAAAAAGACTGTTGTTTTTGAAGACATCTTTTATGTCCAGCAGCAGCAGCAGCTCATTAGAAATACAGTTCTGGTTGGTGGGGACCTGTTGGCTCAGAGCAACCCCTTCCTGACAGCTCTGTCTCTCGCGTGAGCCTATAGCCCTGAGCTAGCATCAGCAGCACAAACATATATCAACCCAGCTGTACAGCCAGAGTTGCAATTCACTACAGCAGGAGTGTTGAACGCTCATCATTTCTCGCACAGCTAAGCGTGAGCGGGTCTGGCTGTGAGTAGGAGGCAGAGGAAACTTTAGTTCAGCCATTTCAGTAAGTGCATCATTAGTCTGAGCTTTTTCAATCATCCAGTTCTTTGATCCAATTCAATTGGAATAAAACAATCCTCAGAAACCTAGTTTTCATCGTCAATTCTTTTATATTGGTCCTTTATTATGGGAAAGTGCTACTAGAATATGTTACAAACACCAAAGCGACCATTTTCATTGGAGGGGGTCTTTAAAGATACATTACTGGATATTTTTGAACGGTCTGTCAGGCTGTGGATCAATAAAGTTACCCTGAAGTTTCCCTGCGATCCAAGAGCTGCTAACACTGCAGATGTTTGTGGATGAACGCCACACAGGCAGAACTCCTTCTGCATGTGTGACTCCTGCCAGCAGGTGGAGTGTTGCTCTTCTCTGACTCACCGTGCTCGGTGACGGCTGTCGGAGGCGTCTTCAGCATGTGCTGCGCCAGGTCGATGAAGACCTGGTAGAGCTCTCCACGGCCCAGCAGGTAGAAATCCTTGATGATCTAGTGTGGGTTTGAGGACGAGAATGATGAAGACAGATGTGTGGGACAGGAAGGAGCTGAGAGGCCCCTGCACTACATCTGAACTTCTTTCTTTATGAAGTCTGCATGTTCAGAAGGTGAGCAGGACCCCCTCTGAGGAGGAGAACCAACCTTCAGCTGCTCCAGCAGATCAGCCTCCTCCACCATCAGCGTCCACAGGTGCTGCAGACAGGAGAAAGGCTCAGTGAGAGGAGGTGCCGCCCCTGCGGGACACTCGGCTGACAGAAGCACACCCACCTCAGCCACTGTACTTCTGATGCGATCGATCAGGTCTTCAAAGTCCACCAGGCTGAAGAGCGGCTGCTGTTTGAGTCTGTGCAGCTCTGCAGCAAACGTGTCCTCCTGATGTTTCAGGATGGAGATGGAGCCTGAAACAACAAGCAGTGGCTCAGCTGCCAGCAGCCCCCCTTCTGACGGGCTCCACACAGGCCTGCATACCCGCTCTGGACGGGCCATGGGTGTGGTTCTCAAACATCTGAACGGACTCCCCCACAAAGAGGATCTTCTCCGCCACCCGTATGGGCATGTAGGAGGGCAGCATCTCTGTGCGCAGAGAGAACTGCTGCAGAGATGGAGCCAGCATGTTCTCCTCCTCCACCAGCCTCTGGGAGACACAAACACCACAAGAACTGGGTCAGCACCGCTTTAGAATCAAAGTGACGGTCTGACTGCAGCTCTCACCAGGTCCTGCAGCTCTCTCAACTGCTTCCCGCTCAAGCCCCCCAGGCCCAGGTCCTCGTCCTCCTCCTCCTGGCTGGAAGCAGCTCCCCCTGCACTGGGACCCTGCTTCACGAAAAACTCCTCACTTTGGTCTAGCAGCAGTCCGTGCAGCATCCAGGCCGCCAGCTGCTTGTACATGACACCATGACACACGGCCAGGATCCTGCAGGACAGCAGAGAACTGCTTCTTCACACGTCCAGCAGGAACGGTGCTCCTCAGACTGAGCAGGTTCTGACAGAGCGCTGAACACGTTCAGGACAAGCCTGCAGACGAAGGACTCACTTCTCCAGGGCGGTGCGCACCGGAGGAAGGCCCCCGCAGCTGTGCTTGTAGACCGTCTCCAGAATCTGACAGCCGTGGATCTGCAGCACACACACACCTGTCACTGCAGCTCTGCGCCAAAGCTCCAACCCGTCATGAAGATGATTCATGGGAACAAACGCCAGGAACCAAGGACACAGCAACAATTCAGAAGTGGAACATAAACACAAATGTTTGAGGATACGTTTAGAAAGGTCACATTTCATAGGAGCTTTAAAGAAGTCCAAACTATCTGCAGCAAAAACACATTACAAACTATTTTACAAGCTTTCCAAACTCTGCAGGATTTCTTTGGATCTGTAGTTTCAGTTTCTCGTTGGAGAGTGTGGTTGCTTTATAAACTTAGACTCAGACCAACCACTGCTTACTGACAATGTCTGGTTCCAACATGGCGGCGTCCATATCCTGGAAAAATGGTGACTGAATTGACTTAATTGGGTTGGACCCAGAAGCAAGTTGTTTTCAATGGGTGATGTCACAGTGACAAGATCCGGTTCTCTTGTACAATCAATGGTGTAAACTCTTGAAAACATGACCTTAAAACACTGGCGGTTCTTTAAACTGGTTTGTGGAAATCTTTATGATACAAACTGCACAGTTTGTCAAAAGAACTCAGCACAATAAGGATCAAAGCGGTTAAAACGCATGTCCAGAGCAAGAAACACCGCGAGTACGTGAAAGCCAGACCACACTCTCCAGCTGTGCGTTTCTCTTCCACCACTGCAAACGATGCAACCTGATGCTACGAAAGATGAGAGGCGTCGCAGGAAAGCGCCAACAATCCAGTCAGAGGCGCTGAGAGCGGTGACAGGTCATACCTACTGTTATGTTCTGAAAGCCATGTTTCCTGATTCTGAGCCTGAACGGTTAATACTTAGCGTGTGAAGATGATGCAGTTTGTTTCACTTAAGGACGTCGTAGTGATTGGTCTAAAAAGTCGAGATTTGTGACCAAGGCTACAAAATTGCACCATACATTAGGATGTGGTATACGCAATTTGATTTGAGTGGTTTGAGAGGGCAGCTGTGGTCCAGAAGTGGAGTGGTCGACCTCTGATCAGACAGAAGACAGGTTCGGTTCCCGCCTTGCCTGCCCATGTGCCAAAGTGTCCTTGAGCAAGACACTGAACCCCACATTGCCTCTGGTGGTTATAGGCTAGCCCCAGTGTTCAGTAGCAGAGCCCCCCAGGACATTCACACATCAGTGTGAGATTGTGTGTGTGTGAAATTGTGAATGTAAAGCGCTTGGGAGGAAAAGTGCCATTTAACCATTTAACATTTAAATCATTTTTTTCTGTCAAATATTTTTTGATTTTATTATTAATTATATCCATTATGCAGAATAATAGTGCATCATTTGTTGTGATATGTGCTACTCTTCATCGCTGGCTCATCACTTTGTTGTGTTCTTTCCTAGTTTAGTGTTTGCATGGATGTTTGCCAAACTGGACATGATGCTCCTTTTCACTGTACATACAGTCTTAAATTAGATTTCACATGGTCTTAAATGTCTAACATCTGTAGACATCTGTAAAGCGTTGAAGTGTTTTGTGTGGAGAAAAACTACCAGCCTCTGTTTGTGATCTAGAACCAGGCCTTTCTGAAGATCCTTACCTTCTGTGAGCGGATGGTCTCCACCACCAGCATGACAGAGGGGAACAGCAGCTGAAACTTCATAGACAAAAAGGTGCAGGTGGAGTCAGAAATGACGCTTCTTCAGCTCAGAAAACTTCAGCTCAGAATTACCTGATCCAGCTTGTAGTTGACATGTGAGATGGTCAAGTGTGGATCTCCCAGGAACTGAAACATAAACACAACTTGAGTGAGCGCCCCGTCCCACCCCGTACCATCTCGTTTCGTCCCGCCCCATCACCACACCTCCTGCTCGAGCTCCAGCAGCGCCTGCCTGTAGGGCTGCAGCATGGAGTCCAGGCCAGTGCAGAAGGCCCGCAGGTAGATCCCATGCAGACCCACTTGATTGGGCTGGGTTGTGTGATGTTCCTGCAAAACACGGCAGAACGTGTCACAGCAACTTTGAAAGTTCTCTTAATGTTTCAAAAATGTGTTTTTGGTCAGGGGCCTTTTTATGTCGGTGACTCACCTGCTGGTGAACATGGCCCGTGTGCTGCTCTATGAACTCCGTGAAGCGGATATAATCTGAGCCCAGTTTGCAGATCCGGTTCAGGACGCTGGCCTCGCTGGGGTGAAGAAAGGGCAGCTCCTGGGACACCTGCACATCAGCACATCAGCATTAAGGTTTCATTGGGACAAAGACGGGCAGATTTTCAGAACCACTAGGTCCAGGACTGCTGCAGAACATACGATTCTAAATAAACACAAACAACTGTAGAAGTGGTAAAAGTGGTTATTAATAACATCTGGATTAATGAATGGATCAGGACAGAGTCATAACGAGCAGCAATGCAGCCAGTGCTGCGACGTGAGACGCGCAGGAGCTTTGTGGGTCGGGGTCTTTGTGGGTCCTGCGCAGAGCTGGTTCAGCAGCTGCGGGATCACAGACAGCTGCAAACAGGCGGCTACATCCAGAGTCGGACCCGTAAGTTCCGTTTACCTGCAGACCCGTCCTCTTGTTCCAGGTAAAGATGGTGCCCGGGTACCCGCTCAGCGCTAGTAAGAGCTCGTGGATCATCGTATTCACCCTCAAACCCCCGCAGCCCGACACTGGGCTGGAGCGCTTTATTCAGCAAAACAAACCGCCTTCCGGTTGGTGCCTACGTCATCAACAAGTACGCATGCGCGGTAGCGCATAGCCGAGTTCCGTCGTAGTTTGTGTGTTGTTGTGTTTGTGGAAAGACTATGGACTGAACGTCGGTCGGTGGGACACGATTCCTGAAAGAGTCACTTGGAATGAAGAATGAACGGAATCGGGGTCAGGCTAACGGGAAATGCAGTTTCCTGTCGCGCGTCTGACGTCATCAACAGGCGGCACAGCAGCTAGCAGCGGGTTCAGAGTGTGGAGCAGTTCAGAGGCTCAGAGCCAAGTTTAAAGCTCGATTTGACCCACCTTCTACCCGCCTTTAAACCCGAACTCAGCGGAGGAGAACCGAACCGAGCCGAGCTGGCAGCAGTTAGGCGCGTTTTAGAGAGTTTCATGTTCAACTAGCCTGACAGACCGGACTAGAGACAGCAGCCAGGAGAAAGTGCCCGCAGTCCGGGTCCATGTAGGCCACCGGGAGCGCCCTGCAGACTCACCTGGATCAGGCTTGCTGGGCTCTGAGCGGCGGGTTCGTGGATGTGGACGCCGGCATGGCGGCGCCGGGGGGTGGAGACGACACGGTGTGGGAGTACCTGCAGCAGAACCCGCAGCTGTCCGGGTGGCTGGACTCTCTGAGAGCCTTCTGTGAGAGCGGGAAGCAGTGGTCCGCCCGGAGAGAGTTCATCCTGCGGAACATGCAGGCGTTCCCCGCCGTGCAGCCCGGAGCCCGCAGCCGCAGTCTGGACCGCCTGCTGTCCCTGTCCATGGTCTGGGCCAACCACGTCTTCCTGGGCTGCAGGTGCGAGTCTCAAACGAGCACCACTGCCCCCAGAAAACAGGGCTTCTGGTTCCCGGGGTCAGTGGTGACCCGCCAATGAGAAGCTGCGAGGAGCAGGCTCTGTTAAAGAATGAACACCCGCAGTGGGTTTAGAGCCCTGAAATGAGAAGGGCTTACATGTTTGAGCCGCAGGAGTCAGGCGGTTGCCATGGAAACAGAGGTGGCGCTGCCACATCATTTCACAGTAAACACATGGCTACAGGTTTGAGTGCTTTCAAAGAAACAGTTGTGACATTTAACATGTGTCAGATCTTTGCTTAAATCCCCTGAAAGATCTTTGGATCATGAAGCCGCCTTACCTGAAGACTGATGTTTTGTTCCAGTTATCCTCCCAGTGTCATGGACAAGATCAAGGAAATGGGGGAGGGCATAGCCGTCCAGGACGCTCCCACCCACAAGAGCACAAAGGCCAAGGGAAAACGGAGCGTCGCAACAGGTGAACTGCAACTTTATGTTGAGATCCATGAAGCTGCAGGAAGGACTATGTTCAAAAATAACTCATGTGATGCTGAATAAGAAGGGACATTGGAGGGCTGTGTTCTGTGGGGGAGTAGGATGCTCTACACTCACCTGTCTGCTCTCAAAGGCTCACCTGTCTGATCTGTGTTGGTTTCAGAAGGCGAGGTTGACACCTGCGTGAAAAGAAACAAAGTTGGGGCCAATGATCTTGAAGCTCGGTGTTCTGGGAGGACGGCAGTTCGGCCTTCTAGCCAGAAGTCAGCACCCCCCCCACAGGCCCCGGCGGAGCACCAGCCCTTCTTTAACCGGCTCTATAAGGCCGTGGCGTGGAAGCTGGTGTCGGCAGGGGGCTTTGGCCCCAACCTGGACCATTTTGAAGTCCTGCGCAGCTGCGTGGAGTCGTGCAAACAGACTCTGACATGCGTATTTGTGCCGCTGAAGGACATCACGGGCCTCCCCGCAGGGCGTACGCAGAAGGAGGGGCACGTGTGCGAACTCCGCTGTCAGACGGTCTACATGGGCACCGGCTACGGCCGCGATGAGTCCGCCGCCCGGGCCATGGCCTCCAAAGAAGCCCTGAAGGTCTTTCAGGGGAGGAAAGTAACCGTGAAGATCTGCAGGCGGAGGTTCAGAGGCAGAGATGTGGACGACCTGATGCTGCTGGACGAGCAGCCGAGGAGCCAGGGCTTCCCCCCCGCCCTCAGCTACCCTTTCCAGGAGGAGGTGCTGGAGGGGGGGTCTCCACAGAGGAGCACTGTGTGACTGCCCCCAACCTCCAAATCATCATTCCATAACTCCTTTCATATTCCAGACACTGCACTGCCCTCAACCCCTTTAGAAGCCCACACAGCAAAAAGTTTTTAGGACTTTGAGTCCAGGAGACAGAAGCTGCTGCTTTTCTTAGTGTGAATCTTTTATTTGCATCGACATGAACAGATCAGCGATCAGCTGTTGGGATGAAGATGCTTCTGCCCAAACGCAGACGGCAACAACAGCCTCTAAACTGAGCGTGTAAAACGAGTTTGTTTCTGCTGCATTTGGGAGCAAACATGAAGGCTGTGAAGATGCGGGTGAAGGTGTCTTTGTGGTCATCCCGTCAGCTTGTTCTTCAAACCTTCAGCTGGGACACGTGCCGCTGTGAGGAGCGGTGTGTGCGCTCCAGTCAGTCCTCTCCGTTTCTCCCTCTCATGGTTTAAAGCTGCAGCTCTGCTCCAGAGTCGCTCTGCGTTTGTGTTTGCAGATGTTTGTGAGCTCTTGTTGGTGATTCGTGTCACTTGGTGCTTTCTGATTGTGTGTCGCTGAACTGTGAGTCATGTGCTCATTAATGATGGTCAGTCTAGTCAAAGCAGCCGTGACATTCATGCACCCCCCCCAGCCAAGCCTGACCTCTGCTTAAATAATTAGCACCCCTGCAGGCTTTTTCGGCACAGCTGACCCGTCACACGATGTTTTCCTTCATTTGTCATGAAGCAGGACAAAGTGAGAGCTGGCCCTCACTTCCTGTTTCCATGCATTCATTTTCTGGATATTTGGGACACACACTCACTCACACTCACACATACACTCACACACACACACAGGGCTGCAGTCAGTTTGGTTGTTAAAGAACATTTCTGGAACACAGCAGCAGGAGGCAGCACATCTCAGTTAATCTACAGTTTCATCAGTGAGGAGTTTTATTGTTTGTGTTTCTGATGTTTCTGTTTTAAACATGAAGACCATAACAATTACAACCGAGGGAAAAGTGTAACACTGAGATTAAACTGGGCTTGATCTGCATTTAATTTAATCTGTTAACTTTGTGTCTGAGATGACCTTTGTTGTAATCCGAGGCTTAATAAACAGAATAGATCACATGGGAAGGAGTGTGTCTTTGTGCTTGGACGTTTGTTTGTTTGGTCCCAATGACAAAACGCAGTTTCTAGACTCGGAATGACTTACTGACAAAATGCGTTTTTTATACCCACAGAATGCTGGCATTGATGCTGCTCTGAAAAGGATTTTCCTTTTAACTCCAACAAGACAATCACACTGAACACAATGAGACTGTTATGTTGAAAACATTGAAGAGCTGTGTCTGTCACCACAATGCAACTACCTCTGTAGCCAGAAAACCTGTGAAGTGCCGTGTTCATGACGTCCACTGACGTTTTACTGTGTTCCCACTTCATGTGAGTCGTGTAAATGCAGTTTTTTTCTTTTGTGGTTATTTTTTAAACTCTTCTGTGCAGCTGAGTGTGACGCTGACACATCATTGATGGAGAAACACAAGGCTGGAGGTGTGGCTCTGACAGACATGCTTATCTTCCCTCCTCCAGTGAGGTTTGTGATTGATCTGATTCCAGCAGAGATTGCACATGTAGACAACCACAGACATCATTACACTCCTGACCTGCAGCTCTGCCCCCCAGTCCGGCTGTTTGTTTCTGGAGACAGTTTGACAGGAGGTTGTTGATAGCAGGAGGAATGACGGCACCAACAGAGACAAATGACCTGGTCTGAGGCAGAGCCACGCGGGGGTTGAAGAGCTCCTTGTGTTGGCTCACAGGTGGGGGTGGGGGTGGGGGGTAAGTGTGAGAGGTCATTTTGTCAGGTCAATATTTAGGAGATGTAGGGAAAGATTTTTTAAAAAAATATTTGTATCTAAAAAATTGTTGCAAAGAAAAGCAGAAATATTGTGGGGCTGTCTATTCAGGTTGATTCATTGTGGCACGATGCATGACTGGCACCATCTGCAGCATTCAAATGAGGATTCAGCATGAGTGCACATAAAATGAGTCAATGTATTGATGATGATGATTGAATTCAGTTTAATTTGTCTCAAAACAATAAACTAAAAGCAAAAAGCAACCCAAAAACTTCACACAGCTCCATTTATATTTGATCCATTTAACCTCAGATTATTCAGAGTATCTAATGACTTCTGTGACTAACAGATTATATGAAAGAGTTCTGTAAGGAACGAGCAAAAGCTGACAGTGGAGAGAAAAAACTCTGAATGGAAGATCAGTAAGAAACCTCTCATCACATTGTGGAGAAACATAAATAAATAAATGGGTTGAATGGTTCATATGTGTCTATTGAGGCTCAGGTGACTTCTTCCAGAGTGAGGCTGAACAACAGCAGTTGAAAGCTTCTGGTCTGATCAAGCTCCTGGTTAGACACCCAGCAGAACCACATCTCTGCTGATGCAAAACTTCCTTAGACCAGAAAGTGTAGCGGAACACATATGTTAGATTATCTGTAGGAGGAGGGATTCCATGGCAACCACAAAAGAGTATAAATAAGACCAAAGATGAGGTGGGAGAGATTCCAGCCATTAACTAGAAAAAGGATGTGTACTGTACCCCCGTCTCCATGCACCATCTGGGCTCTGAAACCCAATTCCACAAGAGAAGTTGGACTTTCTCACAGATGTTTAAAGCTTTAACCATAAGGCCAGTCCACAAACCCACTGATTGTGATATAGAGTAAAAGATCCCATCAAGTTGAAGGACAACTGCTCCTGGGTTGTTTGTTTGGCAACTGACAGCTTGAGGAGATCACTGTGACAACCGGTTGAAGGAAGTATTTTATCAATCCTGGTGCTGAGGAGGACAGCAGTGTATCAGCTGAAGTCACAGAAGTAAAGGGAAAAGCTCCACAGTGAGGAGGCACTGGGGGTGAATGAGGTCTGCTCTGAGTATTTGAAGTTTCTGGAAGTGGTGGGGTTATGCTACGTCATCTGCCTTTGCAACATTGTGTGGCTAGGGGGGGCACAGTGCATCTGAGCTGGTAGACTGGGGTCATAGTCCATCTTTTTGAGAATGCAGACCTAAGGGTGGTGTTGTAAGGAGTAGGCTAGATGGATCAAAAACAGCAGACTGGTGGATGATGGTTTATGGAGAGCTGAGTGGATCTCACAACGAGCAGAGCTGACAGCCTGGAGCTGGGAGCCAAAACATCCAAATGACTTCACTGGAGTCAGGAAGTGGACAACCTGGCACAAAGTGGCTAT